>MU227846.1:2540338-2551384 GCA_018584345.1 Thuja plicata
TCTAGGGTCACTTTTGACCCTTTCAAAGTACCCCTAAAGTTCAAATTCGAGTTTCAACTTGATGTGATCCCTACAAGACATCTATATGCAAGTGGAATTAATATTGCATCCTATTAGGTTTGGTGATTCTTTTGCAAACCCTAATTTGACAAGTCATCATCCACATGGACAACACAAGTGTCAAGTGACACCAAGACAAAATACACATCACATTCACAATGACATGTCCAAACAACAACAACATGAGTAATAATTGATAACACACATTCGGATTATGTTTACAACAAGGATCACATTATGAGGTTTCAATCCCTTATTGGATTAAACCTTGGCTTACTCAATTCACATGTGTTTAGCCTTGATTCTCCGAATAATTCCATGGTTCTCTTTCCTACACACTAAACTTGAGCATCAGTAGTCCAAGATAATAAAATCACATGTAATATATATATTTTCAATTTATAATTAGCAACATCAATCAATAGCATTATTACATTCCTAATTGCAAATTTTCATACAGAAAGGTTTAAAACATAAAATTTTCATAATCATCATGACATAACATCCATGAAATAATCAAGTCCAATCATGATTCAATCTTCTCATCAGTTCACTTATCTAAACATATATAATCAAAACAACCAGTCGATCTAGGTCTAATCCATATCAAAATGAAATCCACACAATATAATTATCATCATAATATAGTATCTTGAGTCTCTGTCAGGATAATCAAAAAGTGTATCAATGTATCAACACATAAAGTATCAAAGTGAAATCGAGCAGTAAGACTGTGATGGGTCGGGGTGAGGCCTCACAAAAATAAAGGCAACTCTATGGTTGGATAGAATTACACCAAAGAATATCACTAGAAGCTCACCTTATTTATTGGTTTATGGTAAAGAAGCAAGGTTACCTATTTCTATGGAGTTTCTAGGCATGCAATTTGCTGATCAAATGTTATTTTTTGAAGAAGAACATCCTCTTAAGTTAAGCTATGCTAAATTATTGCAACTAGAGGAGGAAAGGAGCATAGATTTGAGGAATAGTGAGCTAAGGTAGAATTAGACTAAGAAAGATTTTGATAAAAAGGAAACTCCCAAAGAGTTCAAAGAAGGTGACCTAGTTCTGAAATGGGATGTACTAAAGAGAACACTAGGGTAGCATGATAAATTTGATAATTTTTGGTCAAGCCCATTTGTCATGCTGAATGTAAAGAGAACAATGCTTTTTAGTTGTCTACCACAGATGGAGAAATCTTTCCTATCCCAATCAATGGGATCTTCCTCAAGCTCTCCTTTGAGAGTTACTACTTTCAGCTTAGATTTTTTTTAATAAGTGTTGTCAAGCACTAGGGGTCTTTAGTTTTCATTTTCAATAAAGTGCCTTCTTGTATAATGAGTCCTAGTTAGGTTTCACGAGTCCTAGTTAGGTTGCATGAGTCCTAGTTCTAGGTTGCATTTATTTTTCAATAAGGATGCTTTTGTTTCCTAAGCTATTCCTCTTTTTCCCTAGGGATAAGGTCCAAGTTCATGTCTAGCAGGAAGACATCCAGCATAAGTCACTAGAATTGTTACCCTAATTTTAGACATTTGCAATCTAACAAGCATAAACATAAAAAAATTTCATAAATATACATCTCTTCAACATTTCTTTTGAAAAGATGATAAAAAATATCTTGCTATTACATTCATACTATAAGAAAATTGTATTCTAAGTATTGATCATGTTCAAAATTCAAAATTTAATACATTGATCATTACATTATGCATTCAAACTGAATGTAGTATGCAAATAATGTTTCCATGTTACATCTTTTGGATTCATAAATTTGGAGATAGTTTCAAAAAAGAAAGCATGACAGAAGCATGAGTAGGGGTCCATGCATTGCCTTGTAGAGTTTCTACATTTGGTGTTGGTTGTTTTCCTCTGTCGAGTCTTTATAGTGTCTTGTTCTCATCCTGGTGTCGTCTCTGCATATTAGGTTTTAGGTCCTGTCTTGCATCATGAAGAGAAAAGAGATATTAGATCCAATTGGATCTAAGAAATACATGAACTAAAACAACATGCATCAATTAGACTTTCAAAGATGAAAATTTACCAATAACATCAATACAATAGCAAGATATACCTCAACATCAACTGAATAAAGAATATCAAAGGAACATATCTTTATGAAACCTTTTATTGCATATGGTTATTATTCTGCATTTTGTGAAAGAGTTACTATTTGTAGAACCATAAGAATCTAAATCAAAGGGAATTAGGTATTGAATCTAAGAAACCTTCTTCAGAATAACATCAATATATAAGGTTAAGAAACACAAACCAACGAACCAACATTCATGCATGAGCGTCATCTCATATGGCACTCGCACACTCTCATATGAGATAATAGGTTTATTTGAGATGTGTGCATTAGAATTTTATGATCTAATACTAAATGCAAATAATAAATAAAATGGAATGCAGAAGAAGAGGATACAGTTCATGAAGGATGGTACAATGATGCTATAGGAGATACATGGGCAATGAAGGGTTCCTGAGAAGAGATATGCAAAAATGGAGGTAAAGGAGTTTACTATCATCATTCAAGAAGGATCAACTAAATGATGTTGTTAGATATTATTTGCAAGGAGGAAAGATAAATAACAGTGAGTGACATTCTACATATGATCTACTAAAGGAAACAATGTGCAAGGATAGGTAAGAAACATAGATATTTTAATGCTGTCATAAAATGTGCATTTACAGAAAGTGACCAATTACATTGTGTCAAGATGGGAAATGTATATGCATGGTTTCATTAACTGTTGGCATTTAACAGATAATACATTTCAATATTGTTTTGGCACTCTTATCTTTGAATGAGATAAGAAATCAGTCTAGAGTGACATCTACTTCTACAAAGAAATGAAAAAGAGTGTGCATATAAATCACTTATATCTATGTATGCATATATTCATAAGAATTGAGCAGCATAGTGTGTATCCATGTTATTGTTCTGAATCAACTATAAAATTCAATGATGCTATGGTGGTTCATTTTTTTAGAAAAGGAATTCAAGTAAACATATTCATGTTTCTTAATGTAAATTGGAAGTAATGTTCTATGCAAGATCAGGGGATTAAGGAAAAAAGATTGTTCTGGTGTGTTGAAATGACAGTGAGATGTGTACCCATCATATAAAACATGCTGTTATTATTTCAGTATTCATGTTTGAATAAAATTGGAAAGTTCAGTGCATATAGGGGATGGAGCCGAACAGATACCGAAAAGGAGATGTGCATATTTGGGTGAGCTTCATGTTGTAAATGTTTCCAATGGGTGTCACAAGCTCATGCTCGGAGTCATGGGTTATGTTTTACATAAAATTTGAATAAATAATGTATTTATTGTTGGAAATACAATAATGGGAAAGCAAGATACTGAGAGGGGGGGTGAATCATATCTTCAAATTTAAACACTTAAAAAAAATTGATCCACGTTCATACATATATGAATCTAATGTAATCTTATATAACATCCACACAATGAAATAAATAACACATAACAGAATAACTTGGTAACCCAGAAACCCAAATAGGTAAAACTAGGGTTGGGACGACACCAAAAAAATTCTCCACTACTGTAGTAATAAAGTGTTCCTATTAAGGCTACAAATGTTTATTACAAAATTTAATCTACCCTATTAAAGGTCTACTCGGTTAAGAGCTAAAGATCATTACAATCTACCTTGTTAAAGAATTTCAACTTACAATAAAGTAAGCACTCTGTTAGGAGATAAAGAAAGGTCTGCTAGAACCGCTCTGTTAAGAGATTTTCACCTGATACAATGATTAGAATGTCTCAAGTATTGATCCTTTGTTATGCACTCTGATGCTGATGACAGATCTCCTCTTCCCAGTACCTTCTATGATCTCATAATTTGATATAACTTTACTCTATTGTTCACTGTGTTGTCACTCTGCTTGATCTCTACTTCTTAAAAAAATAACCCTCTATGCATTTCACTTCAAAAATGTAGTCACCACACTTTGTCTTCTCTCCTTGCACTTCCAAAATAGGGTTTAGAAGCAATCTAATATATCCTGTTTGAGTCTAATAGAGAGATCTAGATCAACGATCAAGATCTAATACCCATACCTTGATGGTATTACAATTAATGTTTACAATAGATCATGCATAGGATAAAACAATTAAATTCATAACTAACTCCGTAGAAGAATATTAAATGCATACATAAGTCAGCCCAAAAAGCTTATACAAGTCGGCCAGATCACTTATCCTCAAAGTTTGAATCATTCTAGACATGTATACAAAAACTGTTCTCCTCAGCACTTGACTTCTCTATCGCTCGACACTTAACATCTTTGTGTCCTACTCAGCTTGGCAATGTAACTTGGCTCGGCAATGTAACTAGGCAAACTAAAAATTGCTCGGCAATATTGCTCAGTCTTGCATAGTTTTAGCTCGCCCACAATGATAGCCAACTAAAACTACCTAAGTAAATGACTAAGTGTTGGTCACTAATCATCAATAGAACTTAGAGATTAACAATCTCCCGCTTTGATATTAGTGGAAAAAACACTTATCATTACTTCCATTTCATTCCATCAAAATGTTGCCTAAGTATACTAAGTACTCCCCCTAGGAATATGCTCGAAAATAATCCATACAAAAAGTTTACATGCCTTCAAAAAATTTATATACAAGTGTACCTATTTTTTATAGATGTATCATATTGTATCATTTCCAACTTCCTTACCAATTTCCCCCTTGTTTTTGTCACTGATTGCTGGTGGGGTTAAGTTGTACTTATACAAAAATTGTTTATGAAGCTACAGGGTGGATTCAAATGTAGTATCCTAGCTTTCCTTAGCAATCTTCATAACTTCCAATTTTATTTCTAGCTCGGCAGCTAGACTCACAAAACTTTCTGTAGTTGATAGATTTTCATTTCTCTATGATAACTACTTTGCAATTGAAATTTCCTTCTGTATTACCTCTAAGTGAGGCAACGAGCTTGTCTAAATAGTTATCAATTTGGCCCTTATCTGACCATCTTCATCCATAAGCTCAGCTATTCTCCATTGTGCATTTATCAACTTAGTAAGATGTAAAGAACTAGAGGTAGTATCTTTACCCAAAGTAGTGCTAGTTGATCATAAATCTAACTGTAGCTTCTCAACAAGCTGTAGATTATCCTTTGTGAAAAATTCAACATCACATAATTTTTTGTACAAAGAATAAACATTGGCTATAACATTCTCTAAATTTTCTACAAGAACATAAAGTTCAACCTGTTTTGTGGCAATCTCTTCTGAGATTTTCTCTAGAACTTTTCTCTCAAATCTTCTCCTGGACCATTGTAGAATATTTTCATTGATGTCTATGTCATCATCAGTTACCTTCTATACAATGTTAACTAGTTGATCAATAATTGGAGCTTGAGGTATTTCATCCTCTAAGTCAAAATCTTTTGAAAATATGTCTTTGATGTCATGCAACACCTGCTTTTGCTTTTGTTCTATCTTCATCTCTTCCTGTCTCTTCTTCCTCTTAAGTAATTATTGAAGAGTCCCTATTTGTTCAAAAGATAGTTCATTAGAATCCCATTGTGGAATTACAGTGACCTCATCTAAAGTTACATCTAGAGTTTGAGACTTCTTCTTCAGAACTTTATTTTTCTTCAACTCTGGTGAACTTATGCTCGGCAGCATAATACCTTTCCCTTTGATAGTGTCAATGTCCATTGCCTCTTTTAATTCTGTCAATATTGTCTAGGGGTTCGGCATACTCCCAGTTTTAGGACCAGTAGGAGTGGATGATGTAGAGTGTGGTAGATCAACCAACACTTGCATTGCCTCTTCTTCTTTAGGCTTATCAATAGTATCCGTTATCACTACTCCACTATCTAAAACCATTTTCACAACCTCTAAAATAGGTGGATTCTATGAAGTTACCTCTTGTTCATTTGTTTTTTTGTTTCTCTTCACATCTTTGATCATTGACAGCTTCAATTATCTCATCAGATGTTGTGGTCTTTTCTTCTTCAATATTAGTTTCCTTAATAGGTGAATCAGTGTAAGTACCACTCAGCATATCTTGTTCCTCATCATTCAAATTGCTTGGATCATCAACTATAAAATACATAGGACTGTCTATAGTCAAATCAACATAATTAGTTGATTCTAATGCATCTTTGGTTTTGTCCTGTTCAATGGCAATTTGTTCTTGAGTTATCTGTGGCTTAGGGGTAGTCTTCATTTCAACTTCTTTTGTCTTTTTCTCGGATGTCCGCTCACCAGATTTCTTATCTTTTGGAACGATCAGTCCAAATATTTCCTTCCAGATCCTTGTGCTCTACTATACTACACCTTCAATATCATTTTTCAGAACAACATAGCCTCTGAGTTTAGGAACAAACCAATTCTTATAATCCTCAATGAATTTGGCTCTTTGTTTTGAGGTTAACTTAGGTATTACCTTGGCTAGACTTCCTTCACTGATCTATCTCTCTATGGCAAGTGCAAATTCCCATTTGCTTGACAAAAAATCATATAGTTCATTTGGCACATGATTTCCTATCTCTGTAGGAGTTAACTTGAATGTACTCATCATATCCAAGAGTGCTTCCTAAACTTTGTGCCTATCCACATTATGCAATTTCTCATACTAAATGAACTTAAAAGTTGCTAACCCTACTGAATTCCTCAAAGTGTCACATACCTCATCAATACTAGTTAGTTTCTTGAATTTTGTTGTAGGTATGTTGCTGGGTTCATCAATTTCTGTCTTTTCCTCATCACTATCTATCCCCAAATTTAGTCTCCTTCTTGGTCTCTTTGTTGGCTTACTCAGCTCAGCCTTAGGAGCAACCTTAGCTTCCTTTCCAGAACTACTTTCTACAACTTTCCTCTTTCCATATACTTTTGTTTGTACTTCTGCTAGAGAAGTAACAATAGATGCTCTAGTCCTTGGACGATTAGCTACAGGAGGTGTAACCTTAGGTTTAGGTTTGCTCTGCTTGGTTGCTATGACAATTGATGGTCTTTTACTCTTAGCTTTCTTAGTGACCTCTTCTGATGCACTCACTTCCTCCTTTGTAGATATATCCTCACCTTGTCTAGTGGTCAGGCCTAAAGGTGCATCCTCAGGTTCTTCATCACTACCTAAACCAACCATTTTCTTTAGATTTTTCACAATCTTCTTTCTTTTCCTCTCCATAGTTCCCTCATTCAAGATTCTAGAAATTTTAGCTTTAGCTTCATCAAAATTTCCAAATCTCTCTGTTGTAGTATCAATTGCCTTGGCTAGGAGTGCAATTATGGTAGCTGATGCTTCATCAATGTTAATTTCATATGAAAATGGTTCTAAGCATGTTATCCTAGGTGTCACATCCTAGATATAAGTGTTATCTGTATCAACTAGAAAACACATTTCTTCATAGTGCTTCTCCACTAGTGACTTAGGAATCCTAGTCCTTAATCTCATTCTCTTCTTGAATTCTACTAAATAGCTCCCCATAATGCTATTGAAATTACTTCCTAGTTTCTCAATACATTCACTAATCTGAACTGTAATGGGTCTATTCTTTTTCCAAACAATATTTCCCAATGTAGGAAATGTATCCTGAATGTAGAAAAATATACAGACTAGTAAGGAACCAAACTTACATGATGAGCTTTCAGCCTTTTCTGATTGATGCTAGGTTCTCGGCTAATTGGGTCTGTTGTAGCTCGACAAGATCATATGTATGATTCTTCTTAACAATTTTCCATGCCTGGTCAATAGCTTTACAAGGAACACTATCCAATCTACTCGACTGATAGAACTTATGTGCTATTACTCTTACTCCAAAATCAAGTTCTAGGTCTGTAATTGTAGAGATAGTCATACCTCTATTGTTCCATATAGCTCCAGTTTTCAGTGTAATTTCTTTTTTGTTGTTATCCCTCATTGTTCATTTTTTGTTTACTATAGGATATCCAGTCACTCGATGAACCATGCTTTTGGTGATCTTGACTGGTCCATTATCCAACCACATACACATGTCATGAACTTGGCTAAGGATAACCTTCATCCATTCATCTTTGAAACCTTGTGGAAAATCTAGGGCACGAGTTAACCCTTTGTCGGCTAGATGTTTGAATTTTGCCTTCAGAACTCCATTGACACACAATTTTCTATAGGATTTCCTCAATTCACTATCACCTACTTCACCAATCTTAACCATATAACATGATCAAACATCATGGATCATAAGTACCTTGGGTGGAATGGATGAGAGGGCTCCTATTAAATCACTCTAAATCACACTTTCAGGAATGGATCTAAAGTTGAGGTGTTCACATTCATCACTCTGTACTAACTGAATTTGTTGTTGTTCTCCCTCCATACTCTTAGCTGGTACGGAAGAACTTGTAGCCATAATCTTGAAATTAGGGTTTGAAAGAAGAAAAAAAGAGTACCTCAGCAAGTAACACTTCACACTATTCACCTTAGGATTGCTAATGACATGCTGGAAAAATATTTGATGCTAACTTCATTAAGATCAATTTTGCAAATTACTTCAATTGCTTTGTAAATAGTAAAAATTGCAAGGTAAAAATGAAGTGTCAACTGTTCATCCTTTATAGAATTTGAAAGATTAGCGTAGGTAAGAAATGAATGTTCTACCCGTTGAGTTAGTGCAAGCTATCTGTCCTCAACTTTAACACAACTTGCATCCCACTTGGCTTACTAAACTCAGCCATCATAAAACTTACTCAGCCAAAAAAACTTGGCACTCACTAAAGAACTCAGCCTTAGTGTCCATGATTTGTGCAAGGCACCTATAGTGAAATTGACTCATCTCACCATTTGTCTTCAAAAATATGTCCTAGTGCATCTTAACATATGCAAATATGGACTTTGGTACATTTCATGTTAGGAAATGATGTAAGATAAGAGTTTTAGATGCATTTCCTTACATACCTCTTTTTCTTAGTTGGAGATGATGTGATCACCTGATCCATTGGATTGGGTGACCTCGACTTCACTAGCTTCACTACTACATGGTTTAGAATTCTTAACCCATGTCTTGTTCATCTGTGCTCTCATATGCTCAACAGTAGGAGAAGGTACCCTAGTCTTACAATCTTTCCTTGTATGACCAATTTTTAGACAACTATGACAAACTAGGCTTCCATTCATCCAAATTTTAGACTTTCCTCTAAAATGTGTCCTTATGCAATTTTTTGGAACATTTCCATACTCACCACAGTAATGACAACTATGCCATGTATTGTAATCCCACTTGTAAGTATTTCCTTTTCTTGGTGATTTCTCTTGTACCTTTGATGTCCATGACTGTTTACCTTTAGATCTGCAATCTTGTGCTCTATGACCATATTTATGATAGCTATAGAAATTACCATTGATTCTAAGTTTTTTGCTTGCCTTTGTCTTACATTCATGTGCTACTGACCTAAAGGAAAGATCACACCCATGAATTGTGGAGAGAGTTGGAAACATAAAGATAGCCTTGCGACTTCCAGGAGTAAGTCGAACCCTAGGGGGGGAGGATGTAGGGCCCCTCGGATTTCCATCTAGACAAGGAGACATCTAGTATGTAACCCTTCATCTTTCTTGGTAAACTTATCCTTAAGGTGATGTTTAGATCTGAGACAACCTAGACATAGACCTATGATTGACTATTATCAATTAGATCCAACTAGTTATAGGTATGGTTAAACATAGGTGTGATGTGCACAAGTTTTAAACATTGACCTTATATGCACTAAATGGAAAACAAATTCAATGAGTAATTATATTAATATAGATTTATAATGAGAAGTTCTACATCATTTTACTATGTTAACTCCTTTTGGGAAAAAGACCTTTGATGGTCTAAACTAGGGGTTATAACTCATTATACCTAGTATGAGGATCCTTCCTATAAGTAAAATAAATATTTTATATTTATGATGTTATAGAATCTGATTTATTGTTATGTAACCCAAATGTAATAGTTAATTATAAATTATCTCAGAATACTTTAAATGATGATAAGTAAATAAAATACAATGTAGTCTACCTGACGTCCAATATTGACCTAGAATGGTTAAGTGAGTATAAAGTATAATATAGGTTCGTTTATCATTCATAGGGTTGATGGACCTTGTAAGCAAAGATGTCACGTTTCAACATTCTTAGGGGTGTAACTATGATTAGAATACTATTTTAGTTGGGTCAAGTATTACATTATTAACGATATGATTAATGAAAGGTTAAATTCTGTAGAATCGATCAAATGGGCTTTGAACCATGGCACCTTAGTTATTCGAGATTTTGTCAAACATGTGGATGTATATTTAATCTTTTGAATACACTTACGAAATTAACGATTATTAATATTTCAAACAATTATGGAAGGATGCGATGTTATTATGGTTATAGTCTCTAGTCATATAAGAAGATAAATTTAATTGGAATGAACACTTGCATAGTTTCACCTAATGGTGGTCAATACTATATAATAGGAGTATATATAAATGTACACTTAATTGGGATAATATAATAGTAATGATTATTCCAATCCTATTCATAATGTTTCAGATTAGAACATTAATATATATATATATATATGTATATATTTAGTTCAATATTATATTAATAAAATATTATATATATGAACCAAACAAACATTACTGAATCTAAGTAATAAGTTAAAGAGGCCTTACTTTATACTGCTATTTGATTTAATAATAATAATTAGAACCATTCCTATGATAATTGAATCCATTGTTTTTAGTAATGATGACTATTAATGTTAAATGCTTATATCTTAATCAAATACTAGATCATTACGTATGGGAGAAGTTATACATGCATCATGGGCAATTTCAAACTTTGTATTCTTAAGTGTCGAGTAGCATCTTTTAGGCATTTGATTTCAGAGGGGCAGGAGCTACTGGTCTACTTTTGGGGGATGCTGTGTGCCAGGTAATAA
Organism: Thuja plicata; assembly: GCA_018584345.1. NCBI lineage: Eukaryota > Viridiplantae > Streptophyta > Pinopsida > Cupressales > Cupressaceae > Thuja > Thuja plicata. The sequence continues at coordinate 2,551,335 of MU227846.1, forward strand.
AGAGATTTGACATAAAGGGGCCGACGGGTGTTTCAATGGAGAGGGGGGGG
>MU227846.1:2551482-2584144 GCA_018584345.1 Thuja plicata
TACCTGGTCCAAGATGGGGGGGCGGCATTTTTTTTTACTAGCGGTTACTAGCTATGGATTGGAGGGGGGCAGTAGCCATTACAAGGTGGGGGAGGAGAGAATCCTTAGTGGGGGTGTGGGGTTTTGTTGTTTTTGGAGATGGTTGCAAGCTAATCAGAGATCGCCCACCCCTGCTACAGAACGGTCAAAGGGAACGTGGCCAGGTCACTGGTTAGATTTCAGTCGCTGCACCTTGATGGTAAAACTCCCTGCTAAGTAATAATCATGCATTGTTCTTTTCCTTCTAGTGTACTTGGATGACTATTTTGCATCATTGAGAATCAGATTTGAAACTCTTTATGACTGCTTTGAGAACTAGGATTTGTTTGCATCTTCAGTCTCGTGATCTTGCTATTTGACTACTTTGAGAACTAGAATTTGTGTTATCACGCTATCACTGCTCTAAATGACATAATACTGTCTATGACCTTTATTGCCATTGTCTCGAATGTGCATGAACAATTCTTTCACTGTCATTCCACTTCATAGCAGCATGTCTTGGCCTCTGCTATTCCTTTTTCTTGATTGATCTTCACTGGCTATGCTGCAATGTTCACTACTTCTACTTCATTATTAGACTCCCTTGTATCTATTTATTTTGCATAGCCTTTATCACTGCCATCATCCTGTAAGACCGCCCTGCAAATCAGCTCCATGGAAGCTTCTATGAGCATTGTTTCAATTTGTGACTTCAAGTTGTTATCTCAGTATTTTCCCTTGACAGCTTTCTTTCTAATGTTTAGACAACATTTGATTCTAGTTCATTTTCTTTTCATAGCTAATTCTATAAATTCTTACCCACTTCAAGCAACCGTTGTTGCTGTGTCTGCAATCGCTCCCTACATTTCACTCTTTGTTGTTGCCACTCGACTATACGAAAATAATTATTGATTCCTATTTTAGCGTTGTTAAAAAAAAAATATCATTTGATATTGAACTTCGAACACTTTGAACTAGTGTAGGCCAATATAACAATTATTTATAGTAGGGATATAATGTTTAAATGTAATTTTGATCATGTTGTTAATCTAAGGTATGAATTTATTGGTTGACTTTTAATGCAAACCATAGCTTTTATAGAGTGGATAACTATTCTCATGGTCCATCCTTAATATAGCCTATTAATCTATTTGTTTAGTTAGAAATTTTTTTTTATTGAAAACAATGTCATTGCTAAATAATAAACTATCCAAGTTATTATCATTGACTAGTTTTGCGTTTACATTTATAAAGATTAGGGGTTTTATCAAAAGAAAGATAGCATTGAATTTCTTTCAATTTCTAAGAGAATTGGGTGAATTTGAGAAATTAATTGTATTATAGATTGTAAGCACTAAGGATTATTTTATTTAATAGAGCGTTTTATGCTACTTCCTTAAGGAATTTTAGGGATTATTGCTTTCTTAAGTTTATATTTGAAGCGTTGAATGTTAGGGATCGCATGTAAAATTTCAGGGCCTATTGAAGTCRATGATTCATGTCATGATAGTATTTACTTCCAAKTTTGYTATATTATTAATAATTCTTACTCACAAAATATGATTTTTCAGCTATTAGTTTTGGAGGAATATTGTAAGTAAATGATGAAACTCTCTACCTTGATCATACATTATCATTATGATTATTCAAGTTGTTAGTATCAAGATGTAACATGATTAAGTTTATTTTATGTGAGGTTATATCAACATCTTAGGAAATGTTAACTCAATGATGTCTAGGGTGATGAATGTTAGAGTCATTAGGGTTCTAATTGAACTACTTATCTATATGATGTGGTGTCGTGGATAGGAAGCTCACCACCAATCATAATGGTGTATAATGCTTCTTCTTGCTCGGGGGTTGGCTAGGGCCTCAGAGGTCTCATGATGCCATAGGAAGGGAGGAGAGCATTCCTGTTGTTACTATTTTGAAATAGAATGTATCTTTAATTAATCTTCATCTCTTAGGAAATTTACTTTCAACTGACATTTTATGAAATTTGGATTAGAAGTCTATCATGTAATTTAAAAATAAATAAAAAATTGTTCTTATGTGAATGTAAATTTTAGAGAGCCATCTAATGAAAAACTTGAAGAGACCTCGGAATCTTTCCGTTAAGCATTTAGATAGATATGGTTGTCCCTTACTTTACGTCTCACACACTTTGATTTTTTTCCGATAAGTAACCTAAGGTGAAGTGCCCGTTTTCTATTCCGTCTGATATATATATATATAGGAGGGGATTTTTTTTTTCATGATCATACACCTAACTACTAATGGTTCTCATTTTATACATCTAGTCTTGTAGCTCTGTATGTAGGCTTTAGAACATGGAACAAGAGCACAATATATAAGTATTAGATAAAAACTCAGGTATGCAAGTGCATGACACTTTGTTACTTCAAATTAGTAGTATCCTTATTGATTAAGGTAGATGTATAGTCTTTGCAATTTTACTTAAATGAAATATCGAGCAAGCCCATACTATGTTGCTTTAAATTAATGTAGCTTATTTCTGTTGTTACTACAAAAAATAAATTATTACACTTTAGTTATGTTATTGCTACACTAAATAGGTTGTGGGAAGTCTAATTTAGTTCCAAATTTTTGGGCATTACACCTTGTATGACCAATTTTTAGACAACTATGACAAACTAGGCTTCCATTCATCCAAATTTTAGACTTTCCTCTAAAATGTGTCCTTATGCAATTTTCTAGAACATTTCCATACTCACCACAGTAATGACAACTATGCCATGTATTGTAATCCCACTTGTAAGTATTTCCTTTTCTTGGTGATTTCTCTTGCACCTTTGATGTCCACTACTGTTTACCTTTAGATCTGCAATCTTGTGCTCTATGACCATATTTATGACAGCTATAGAAATTACCATTGAGTCTAGGTTTTTTGCTTGCCTTTGTCTTACATTCATGTGCTTGATGTCCAAACTTATTACAATTAAAGAAATAACCATTAAAATTAGTTTTCAAATTTGACTTACCATTCTTGCTTCGGCAATTTTTTTTTGTATGACCTGGTTTCCCACAGTGGTGGAAAATAGGTTTGTTATTTCTTGGCTTTGCATACCTTCTTTCACCTGTCTTGGATGATTCTCCTTCTTCAATGGTTGTATTTTGTTCAGTGTGACCTAATCTAGAAGAATCTTTAGGTCTTCTTGATGCTTCCACTAGTTGTTCAAAGTAGCTCATAGCTCCATTCATATCATTCACTCTGTTATTAAGTTCTATCTTAGATCTCAATTCATCTTTTAGTTGGCTATTCTCAGAGCTAAGATTAACAATCTCCAAGTCTATCCTATTGATCTTCTGATTCACAAGTAGTAGTTGATTTTCCATGTCTACTTGATTGACTGTCATTGTTTGTACATCATGTGTTCTTTCATCAAGTCTGGTAGTCATCATTGTTTTGTCTTCTTCTGCCATAGCCTTGTCATCTTTGGCTTTCTTTTTATGTTCAACAACTTCACACATTCTTATTGACTGGGGTTCTTGTTCCTTTTTCAAGTTTTTGACTTCTTCACATAGTGCACTATTCTTTTCCATTAGATCTGTTATTGCTGCATTGCTCTCAGTAGAATCTCCATTCTGAAATAGATTTTTGGTGTCCTATTCCTGATAATGAGTGTCATTCATTAGTTTGGCCAAATATTTCCTTGCAGTCAAGGACTTCTTTAATTCCTGTCTTGTTGTCTCAAGCTGTTGTAGTGCTAGGTGAATATGAATCTTTTGATTCTCAATGACTTTACCCATCTTCTAGATCTCTATCTCAAGATCTGTATTCTCAAGCTGATTATGACCTTTTTAGAGAACTAATCTCTGATACCAATTTTTGGAAATACAATAATGGGAAAGCAGGATACTGAGAGGGGGGGTGAATCAGATCTTCAAATTTAAACACTTAAAACAAACTGATCCACATTCATACATATATGAATCTAATGTAATCTTAGATAGCATCCACACAATGAAATAAATAACACATAACACAATAACTTGGTAACCCAGAAACTTAAATAGGTAAAACTGGGGAGGGGATGACACCCACAAAATTCTCCACTACTGCAGTAATAAAGTGTGCCTGTTAAGGCTACAAATGTTGATTACAAAATGTAATCTACCCTTTTAAAGGTCTACCCAGTTAAGAGCTAAAGATCATTACAATCTACCTTGTTAAAGGATTTCAACTTACAATAAAGTAAGAACTTTTTTAGGAGATAAAGAAAGGTCTACTAGAGCCACTTTTTTAAGAGATTTTCACCTGATACAATGATTAGAATGTCTCAAGTATTGATCCTTCATTATGCACTCTGATGCTGATGATGGATCTCCTCTTTCCAATACCTTCTATGATCTCATAATCTAATATATTTTTATTCTGTTGTTCATTGTATTGTCACTCTACTTGATCTCTTCTTCTTAACAAAATAACCCTCTGTGTATTTCAGTTCAAAAATCCAGTCACCGCACTTAATCTTCTCTCCTTGCACTTCCAAAATAGGGTTTAGAAGCAATCTAATATATCCTGTTTGAGTCTGATAGTGAGATCTAGATCAATGATCCAGATCTAATACCCATACCTTTATGGTATTAAAATTAATTTTTACAATAGATCATGCACATGATAAAATAATTAAATGCATAACTAACTTCATAGAAGAATATTAAATGCATACATAAGTCAGCCCAAAAATATTATACAAGTCGGCTAGATCACTTATCCTCAAAGTTTGAATCATTCAAGACATGTATACAAAAATTGTTCTGCTCAGCACTTGATTTCTATGTCGCTCGGCACTTAACATCTCTATGTCCTACTGAGCTCATCAATGTAACTCGGCTCGGCAATGTAACTAGGCAAACTAAAAACTGCTCTGCCTTGCATAGTTTTAGCTCAGCCATAGTGATATCCAACTAAAGCCGCCTAAGTAAATGACTAAGTGTGGGTCACTAATCATCAACAAAACTTAGAGATTAACATTTATACACCATTTCTTGCACAAAGAAAGCTGCATATTAAAATAATTTAGACATTAATTAATACATAAAAAGCACAAGTTACATGAGGTTGAAGTAGCTGTTAAACATAATGATGCATATTAAACATGTAATGTTCTCAGTACAATAAGAAATGGTCATGGGCCTCAATAGAAAGAAGATTTTTTATGTTTTATGACATTATGGTCATGCTTTCAAGAGATCATTGAATGGAGCCGACAAAAGACAAAATGGAGTTCCTCTCTTAGTAAAACAATGACAGCTTGTATATGTTTTTAGTTTACTTCTAGATAACTGAATAACCCATGTGCGTATCCAAATTTTGTTGCCATTCAAGAAAAAAATAGTCTACAATCATGAGGAGAGTTAGGAAGTAAATAAAAAGAGAGAATAACTCAAAGTAAACTCAGAGTTTCATGCTATAATGAAGGAATCAACAGAGCTCAAAGCAAAACCTAGATTTGCTGCTGAAAATATGTAAATCTTTAAAAACTCAGAAAGGTGGAGACTTATTTAAACCAAAGCTATAATATGTATTTCAAAGATTACAACATGTTGACTACAACAAACAAGATATCTCAAGTAAAGTTGTAAATCATAATGAGTAAACATCAAGAGTTATTGATCTGGGTGTTAAACATGTTGAGCATGGTGGACTTCAACAGATGCAAAAGAGGCACCATGTGTAATGGAATGAAGACACAAGTTGCAAACCAATTCAAGCATGGAGAAGATGAGTTTGAGATATAGAGAAGGCATCATATATCATGCCTTGAGATTCCAAGTAAAAGCTACCAAAGTTACATAAAGAGCCCAGGCGTCTAAAGTTACAACTCTTTGAAAGCCGTGGTCAAGACTCCCACTTCTCCAAGAGCCTAAGCTCTCAAACAAAATTCATGACTCAAGTTCTAAGCAGTGTGTTGAAACCCCAGCAAACTTCAAAGAGAAATCCACAGATAGGTGCTCTGTGTTATGGAATATGATTTTTTAACACACAGTCTACAAAGAGCCCTAGCTTCTTGGCAAGATGCATATACAATGCCATACATCATGGCATCAAACTCCAGATCCAACCACAAACATGGCATCGCAGAGAAAATGAAACCCTAAACTTTACCTCCAAAACCCAATACAAATAGAATGAGAAAATACATTATGCAGTGTTTTTTGCAAACTTTCAAGTCTAGTGACAAAGGAAGTTAATTCCCTATCATTTGTAGTGCCATGACAGTACCCCAAGATGCCATGAAGAATGGAAGATATTTTATAGCGGGTGTGGTCATGTCGATCATGAGTTCTAATCAAGTTAGGCTTAGTTAGCTTAGCTATGGCATCAGGTTTATGCATATGGAGTTAGGATTCTCTTAGCTATGGTGTTGGCTTTTCCATGAGTTAGGGTTTTTATGTTATGGCATCAACTTTTCTTTGGGTTAAATTTTAAGGGGGTTTTATAATGTATTTTATTAGAAGTTGGTAAACTATGTAAAAAGATGTAAATCTTTAGACACCAAATTTAGAGAGGCTGGATTTAGGGCTTAATTTTAGGCACTAATTAAGCCTTAGGATTAGTGACATGCTAATTTGGAAGGATTTTGGAGGGAGGAATGATTTTCAAATTTGGCTCCATGGGCTATATAGCTGAGCTTTTGCTTTGAGGGTAGGGGTTCATAATTTAGAGAGAAGGTGCTTTTAGTGAACTATTTGTTCATATAGACCTTTTTTATGCATTTTCTATCCATTTTGGCTCATGTTGAGTATAAATTTTGTGCAATAGGATGCATCTATTCCTTGCCTTTTTTCTGAAGCTTACTCATGTAACTATCCACATTTTTTTATAAAAATAAAGCTAACCCCATTATTCATTTATCTTGGTATGGTCTTTGTTATCAATCCTAATTAATTTTATGCATTGAAGTGTAATGTATATACACTATAGATTAGTGAATTGTCTTAAATCCTATTATATATTGTAGAATACAAGCTTTTACGAAATCTGCATGTCTGTTGACAGCATTATCATTATTTGTGGTGAGATCCCTAGTAGTGATATCCAAGTTAGCCTATGTATTGGATAGTGGATGATTTTGCAGAAATCATTAGGGTATGTCAAATGGATGTTAGTTTTAACCTTTGATAAATCTAAATCCTATTTGGTGTATCACATTTTAAGTTTTTTTCATTTAGTTTTAGTTAAAATTTCTCCCTTTCCTTCCAAAAATTAGAAGAAAGCAATAAATTATTGATACCCCAAATCCAATAGGAACCGGCCTAGAATCTGGAGATTCCTTCTTAGTCAGAGTCCACTCACAACTCAGGAAGGTTTCCATTGTTACCATGAAATATTAGTATGCCCTAATGCTTGAGTTAGGGTGATATTTTTTTGCCTTAACAAGTTGTATATGTTTTTTATAAATGGATGTGTGTAGGCCATGTATAGTATATTGATGGAACATTAGTAGAGATATTTGTCTTCTTTCAGAGTGGATGTAGCTAGTTTTGTTGAACCACTATAAATATTGTGTTTGTGTATGAGTTCTAAATACTTTTTTATTCTTTATTTTTTTTGTCAATATTCTACTCTTGATTGTTTTAACATTGGTAAAAACCTTTAGTCCACAAATACTTAGCCATGTGTTAATTATGATGAATAGTATGATAGAAAATATTTACTTTACATGACTAGTACATTCTATTCAATACATGTAGTTTTTCAATATAATTGAACCACGTTACATTTTACCTCACATGGAAAAAGGAGGGAATTGAGTGTCAAAATTTATTAAAGTTTAACTATAATATATAGCTAAACTACTAATTTTTTATATATGTCACAATGTGAATGATATTCACACCTTCCTTTAAAACATATTTATCTACTTAGGGTATAAAATAATTTCTAATCCCATTAAATTAAATTTAAATTAAATAAATAGGATTTAAACCCAAAACACCAATGTTATATTATTATTATTTGTATTTAATATATTATTTCTTTATATAATAAAATATTATAATCAAATAATGTATATTTAATAGAAATTGAACATCATACTTGCATAATATTTAACATCGCATAAGTGACGTGGTGTTGATGGTGTCTAGCTTATCTTTACATTTGTTACTGGGATAAGAAGGGGGAACCAATAAAATCATTAGCTTCTTCACTTTTTTACATTTATCATTCTTCTTTTATAACTTTTTTAAGAAAATCTACAAAATCTAAAAGATAAAAAAGAGCACTATATCAAATTGAGAGCAATAGTTGACAATCCATAATCTTAGATAAGTACAAATAGGAAGAGTGATTGGGTCAAATTAGAATTTTACTTCAACACTCAAAGAGAGATGACAAGTCCTCCCACAAACATAGGATGAGTTATTGAAATGAAATCAATACATCTCCATTAAAACTCCTCAACGATGATGACTTATGTAGACAAGTGTCAAAAAATAATAGACAACTATGTAGGCTTTATAAGCATAAGTATAATTAAATAAATAAAAAATCTAACACCACTCTACCCCTTAAGCATATGCTTAGGAGGACAAGAATAAAATGAGTCACTGCTACTAGCTTGATAAAGTACCCATGCACGATGAAATATTTCATAAAAGGAGAAAGATAGAAACCCTAGTGGGGGAAATCTATCCTCTAAAAAGATATAATAGGAGAAGTAGCTTATAAGGCCCCACAAAAGGAAGATGATTATGCTGATGTAGATCAGAAACCAAGAAGAGATTGTCACCCTTCCTAAAAATTTCCCTGAATATGACTATGATCTACTGAATAATCTAAATTATGAGGACTAGAATCAAGATTGAAATATTCCACATCAAGTTGAGAACCCATATGGTGTGTACCGCTAGATACATAATTTCTTGAGAAAATAAGACCCTTCCTTTCAATTTCTCCTTATCCTTAGTAATTTATTTAATTAAAGTAGATGCTTTGATTGAATTAGTTACTTCAATATTATTCCATTTTAGTATAAACGTGAGGTGCGCAGTTTGTTTTTTCATGTATTAATGTTCTCAATGTCTACTTTTGTTAGAAAATGATTATTTGATTACCTCAGTAGTTGATTTACTTTGTTGATATGAGTTATTCATTTTGAAGTTGTCAATTTTGTCTTCTTTCTTCCCTTCCTTGTCCTTTTTAGTTTTAAATTTATCTCCTTTAGTATTTTGATGCTTTTCATTTCATATAATTAGAGGTTGTGCCTTAGTAGATTTCAAAGTACTCATTTGAATTAACGTTTATTTCTCTCTTGTAAGATCATAAATGAAATCATCTAGTGTGGGCATTTTCCATGAGGTTCCAAGGCCTCTTTTAGTAGAATAGAAAGTAGGGACAAACACATTAAATTTAGAACCTAGTTTCTAATGTACAAAAAGGATTAATTGATCCTCTTTCTTGTCAATTCCAAAATATTTTAATTAAAAATTTAAAGATTTAAATTTAGTGAAGAAGCCCTCTAAAGTTGAAAAAATAGAAGAACTAAGACCTAGGAGTTGATTTGACAACTCATGACTTCTAAGTTCATCAATGGTCCCAAATAGTGTTTTGCGAGCTTCCCAAACTTTGTTGGGTCTTTTCATGTTCTCAACATGAACTGCTAATTCATGTGATAATTTAAACATAGAAATCCAAATGCTTGGTCACAATTATTAAAAAAAAAATCCTTAGTTGCATTAGGTTCCTGTTTTGTTCCCAAAGTTACCATATATAAGTCTTTATTCTTTAGTACAAGAATTACTTTCAAATTCTAGTCATGGTAATTGAAAAGAGTTAGGTGTTGTATAATCACATTAGGAACCATGTTGCTAGACTTAGATTGTTGCTTGATAGAATGTAGAAATGAAGAGCACTTATTGAGGAAGTGGGCAAAATAGAAAATACACAATACCCCCTTTATAACCCCTTGATTATCTCTTTGATCACCTCTTAATTTTTTCACTTTATAGAATAAGCGTTTTGCAACCAAACCCCCAAAAATAATAAAAATGATACTTTATAATGATAGTGTGAGAGTATTCCCTTTGGATTTGTGACAAAGAAACATGCACTTTTTCAAAAAATAGAACTCAATTTTGAGTTTGTGAGAAATGGTTATGACCAAATGATTTGTTTCCTCTTTACAAAATTATAGCTTCGCAAAAAGAAAATTTAATTGTGAAAAATTGAACTTCACAAAAAAATTATGAACCAGGGGCTAAAATCCCATGTAACTAGGGTTTATAAACCAAAAAACAATTCCCCACTATGCAATCAGCCCCTCGTTTCTTATTTCATCAAAGTGTGAAAAAAAAAAAACCACCTTCCACATGAATAGTGCCACAAAACCATACATATAATTTGATGGCCATCACCTTTAATTTCAAAAACCTTTTTAAAAGCATTTTTTAACCCAAAGCTACACACCCCCAAATTCATGCCTATCGAGGGTTCGGTCTTTACCTTTAATTTCAAAAGACTTTTTTTAATAACCCCAAGCTACGCACCCCAAAATTGACACCTGTTGGGGGTTTCATTCTTTAAACCCTAATAACCCCAAGCTAGATCACCCCAAAATAGTGGTTGTTTTAAACCCATCGACTTATAAAGTGGCATGCCAAGCCCTCATAGTGTATCTTCCCATACAGGTAAGCTACCACATGAGGTAAGAACTGAACTAGATGAATGGGTGTTGTTAAGCATACAGATTGTTGACAGTGAGATGGGATGATGCCAAAATGAGTTGATGGTCGATGCCAAGATGGACGATGTTGAAATGAGCTGACGCGCAAAGATGGGAGATGGATACAAAAGGCATATGATAGATGCATAGGTCAGGAGCAGAGGTTTGGGGTCGACCACAAACACGAGTAGGAGAATACAATTTTCAAAGTAGAGGCTTCAAAGTATCTCTTATCTACTTTGATACCATGTAAAATATATAGAATCTAAAAGATTAAAAAGAGTACTATATCAAATTGAGAGGAATAGTTGACAATCTATAAGTTTGGAGAAGTAAGTACAAATAGGAAGAGTGATTGGGTTGAATTAGAATTCAAATCCAACACTCAATGAGGGGAAGTGATTTTTCTCCCATGAACGTAGGATGAGGTGTTGAAATAGAATAAACACCTCTCCAATATAACTCATATATGACGATGACTTGTAGAGACAAGTGTCAAATGAACATAGTGACTAAGTAGGTTTAATAAGACTGTGTAATTAAATAAATAAATACACCAACACTTTTTTAAAACACCTAAAAAGAAACCTTTGAATTCTTCATCAACTCCTCCCTCGTAATATGTAATAATATAATACATATTGTTGAAAAGAAAAAACTTAGAGAATACCAATCATCTACTATATCTTCTTCCTATCCTCCACTAAGAAAGTGGCATGCTTGATATTCTCCACCTCTTTCTCTATAATGAACCACCTATTAAAAATTTATAGCTATCCATTCCATGGAATCCCAAATCTCCTTGTTAATCAACTCATTAGGTCATTAAACAACTTCATCATTTTGTGAGTGAGAATGCCTCGAAGAAATCAAGGATTTTCATTTTGTGATTTAAAAACTAATGTTTTTGCACTCACTAACCATAGTCTCTAGTGAATTTTTATCCACATAAAGACATGAAGACAAAGTGTTCAAATAAAAAAAATGGATTCTTCCAATTGGAATACTTCACTAATTTTTATGTTTCGCACAAAAAAAATTCAAAACAAATTAACCTAGATCCAAAAATACCACCAAGGCACAAATTTGAACCCTAAACATCACATTAAAAGTCAACCTTATAAGATTTACAAGGGTTTTTCTTCAATTTTTTAAAGGTTTCCATCCCTTCCTTCTGTCCTATGAAAAGACTTTATCCTATCCGCATCTTAGAGGCATCTTTAGGGGTGGGTGAAGCATCAAACGTAGCATCTTGAGAGGCATAGAGTCTTTCTTTCCTAAAGGCCCTTCTCTATTTAAGAACCTGCCCTACTCTATTTTAAGGGCCTACCGTGGTGCATCTACCATGAAATTCACTACTTGTCATTAGTAGAGGTCCGTATTTATAAGCCCATTGAAAGGCCGGTTCTCTTCGACGCTCTTCGGAAATTCTCCCTCCATCCCATCTCATTTGTGAAGGGCGGGTCCTACCTTTTAACCTTGCATTCATCAAGCATCAGCCTTAATGCTTGAGCTTCATTGACTCTTTGGCATAGATTGGCATATACTTTTTGTTAGCACAAAACACATTATGTTTATTACATTGTTTATTTTAATTAGTTGCTATTTGGTAACTGCTAATGTCTTCCAAATAGATAGTAGTTGTAACTATCTTCAGGGTATAAATTTCCCTAATTTTTTTTTATCAATACTATCATCAATGTGTATTCTATATTTCCCTCATGTCCAGTACCGAGCTGACAAATAGATTGGACTCACCTTCTTCATACTCCTTCAGGAAGAAACCGATAGTGGAGTTGCTGCATAGATTGAGATTGGATTAGATACTTTTCAGTTTGAGTGTAGATTAGATTATTTTCCAATGATATGCTAGATCAAGTTCTGAAATGCCTATGATTAGCCACCTATGATATGTTGAAATGCCTTTGATTCTCAGGTTCTCTGAAATGCCTTTGATGCTTGTGATGTAATGTTATTCTAGTGGTTGGTGTGCATCTGAGAAAATCATATAGGCATTGATAAAATAATGAGCAACAATATCAATTCATTCCATAGATATTTACCATAGTTTTGAAGGTTAGATGTCCATTCATGGTTGTGAGTGGAATATAATTTGTGTAGGAAGCAATGTCAGAAGCCTTAATCACCTCTTCTATACTGTCTATGACTTCATACAAGAATCAGTAGTCTTTTTATCTGGATTTATTTTTTGATGAAAATGATCATATGAATGTTTCAAGTACAAAATAACTTTGCAAATATGATGGTATATGTGCTTGGAAAGGGTGAGTTTTTTTTGCATTTCTCTAGTTTGATTTTGTTCTAGTTTAATAAATCTATATTTTAAGGGAGGATGATGTAATTTTGAGAATGCTTGTTGAGAAGTAAAGGTGCTACATAATAAATCTAGAGATAAGGCTATCAAGCCACTGTCATCAAGGAATTATAAATCATTATAGAAGTTCTCTATCCCTATTTTTCTTCTCAGTGAGCATACTTGCATTAAAGATTATTGAAAAAAATTGTATTGTTTCAAGATTGAGCTTCCCCTAGATAAATATTCTCATTTTAAGTTTCATACATGGAGGAATAAGATTCAAATTCAACTAATGAATATAACATTATGGGGAATAGTAACTAGGAAATAAAAACCACCTACAAATGCAAATAAATTATTCGATTGGAACGGTAGAGATGATAAAGCCAAAGCTATTATTGGTCTTTATCTTGCAGATTGAGAACTTCATCAGATAAATTCAAATATATATTCTGTGGACATTTGGGATAATCTGAAAAGGTTGTTACAAGAAAAAGTATTTAATGCAAAATTGTCTTTAAAGCTTCATTTGTTAAGGCTCAAAATGGAAGATGGAATCACAATGTCCAATCATATACGAAATTTAATATCTCTCATTAGGAATCTTGCATAGGTTAAGGCTCCTATTAATGATGGTGATAATGCTAAGGTCATATTGTTAAATAAATTATCATCAAAAGAGAATAATGTTGACTTTACACTCAGCCAAATCAGTTTGCAGACTCTAGAATATATGATTTCAATCCTCCTAGAAAAAGTAAATAGGATGAAGGAAGTTATAGATGAAGATCATCAAATAGACAAGAGCAATCCAAAAAAGGCAATGTTGCTTGCATTGAAGATGAGGATACATATGATGATGGAGAGATTGTTAATGGTTCTCTTATTAATCATAATTTTGTTCTTTGAACCTTCAGATATGGAGGTTGGTGATATCAGAGGATGCAGGAAATTTCATCATCTTGTTAGAACTACAAAATTTTCCATGGTTTTGAGTCCTTCTCATGTTTATATAATGTTTAATCCTTGTTCTTAAACCCTATTTTTCATTGGTTCCAAGTTCTTGGTTCCTTTTTGGTCAAAAAACCTAGGTCTCTCATGAATTTTATAAAATGGTGTTACCTTTTTAGGGAGCCACTTAATTTTTATTAGACCATGTGCCTTAACTCCTCATGTGTGGAGCTTGCATTTTAAATGTCCTAAGGTCCTAGTAGGGTATGTTTTAATTTTTCCTAAGTCAAAGATTTCCCGTGGGGTTTTATGCTTTACAAGATGTTGTGCAAGTTGTTTTTGATTTGAATAGGGGGCATGATGCCTTGATAAAAAGATGCAGCCAATTTACTCTTAAGGGGTTCATGCCTAAGTGACAAGTGTCCATCTTAGCATCGCAAGTTAGCATTTTCAAAGCTAAGGGTAGAGATATTTTTCAATCAGATATGCTTTTATCCAACGGGTGGCGCAATTCCTTAATCAAAAGATGCATGTTGCTTATTCTTCATGGAATCAAGCATATTTGATATATAGCACATGGTTGGTCCTGGTTAGAGTTGAAGGTGCACTAAAGATCAGGCAAATTCAAATTAATATGATGATAGGTGTGATGCCTTGCTCACAAAGTGCACAAAAGATACTCTTCATAGAATCGCACCTGAATGCCATGTGTCCAGTCTAGGTTGTAGGCTAGGTGTGATGGGTGGCCTGTTGTCACAAGCTCATGGGGTTGGAAGGAGGATAGTAAATTAACCAGAAAGTTGGGGACTAGCAGTCAGTCACATGGTCACAATGGTCAAGGAGAATAGTGGCTTCAGGTCGTGGGTTAGTGACTATCCACTAGAGGTCAGTGTCATGAGATCGCATGACAGTGTGGCAGTTAGTTGAAAGGGTTGCAATCTTGAGAGATGTTGACATGTAGAGATACTAGTAAAGAAGATCAATGGTGGTCACAAACTTGTAGGGTGAGATAGAATATGATCACAGGGCTCATAAGGATGCGAGGTCTTACTACGTGTCCTAGTTGATGCATGTCATATGGTGGGACCTATTGTAAGGGCTGTAGTAAAGATAAAGACAAATCAAATTAGTTTTGATCCAATAGATGGAGTGATCTTGTGAATGGAAGATGAAGGAATTTTAATCACTATAGAATCATTCTTTTTTGACACGTAGCTTCCGAGATTATGGGTCCAGGTTTTCAAAGAATGATAAAGGTAAAGAAGATTTGATTCAATCTGATGGTAGGTGTGATTCCTTGATCGCAAGTTGCATAATGGATAGTTTTCACAAGATCACGCTAGAGTAACACATGTCTAGTTCAGTCAGCATAGCTCAAGAAGGATAAATAATTTCCAAGGCTAGTAATGTAGTGCCACATTGATGTCTGGGGAGTCGTATTGGTGTAGAAGCACCCTAATGTCTTTAGGATGATCTTTAGTCATTTTTGGCTTGTACATTAGTTTGGCCAACCATCTATTAATAAGGACTAATATATAAAGTCCCTAGTGTGTTTTGAGGTGTGATTAGTGTTAGGAAAGATTAAGGTTTGTGTGTCGTTGAGTCTAGTTGATTTTAGGGGTCTAGTACCTAGAAGTCAACCAAAAGTCAAAGGGTTGACCAAAGTTCCCAAGTGGGAAAATTTTTAATTTTTTAATTTTATTAAGTCATTTGAGGTCATTTGGTAAGGTTTGGAACCAATTAGGACCCTCAAAGTTGACAAAGTGTGATTTTGACAAAAGTTCTCAAAGTTGTCATGACAACTTTTAAAAGCTGTCATGACACCATTTCCTAGATTTTAGGAATCGACTCTTATGGTGCCCAAATCTTGAATAGAGGGTCTAGATAGGTGGGATGGATGTATATAAGGTTATTTAAACCCTAATCTGACAGTGAGATTTTATATTGTACGGAATGGTTTTTGGAAAGAAGCAATTTGTAGTGTAATTAAGCTACAGAGCCATCATCCATCACTCTATTGGATTGAATGGATTAAATGAAAAAATGGAGAGTGTTTGAAATGTAATTTATTAGTTATTTGTGGTATTATATTAGTTAATTGTTCTTTCTAGTTAGCTTTTGTTTAAATCTTTGGTATATGTGAGTTCATTGGCTAGTTTTGGTCCAGTCATGTAAATGATGGCTTTTCATTGTGTTCTAGTGGTTCAAAATCCATGACCTCTTTGAATCCATTAGAGACATATATATAATTTTTAAATATGGCTTGTGGAGTGTTTGTGTTCAAGGGAAGCTTGAGGACTTTTAGGCCCTAGGTGAGTACTAGCTAGTATGGCTAGGGTGACTGAGCAGTGCAGTAACAATGATGATTGCCAGTTGATTGGTATGTGCCAATTAGTGATAGTGGAGTGTAGGGGCATGAGGTGTAGAACATTTTATGAAATGACAATTTTAGAGGAGCTCATTAGATCAATGGAAGAATTTCAAGAAACCAAACCAGCCATCATGCCCTAGAAACCCTTATTTTTAGGGGTTTGGTGAAAGTCCATTGTACGAATAAGATTGGAATCAAAGACCTAGAAAATTTTAAAGGGGAGGAAAAAACACAAGGAATATGCAATTTTATCTAGGGGTGTTAAGGAGTTTTCAAATAAAAATCACCTTTTCAGTGATTAGGAGGGCTAATAGGCCTAAAAAGACTACAAGGCCTAAAAGACTAGGCATCTGGAACCTGATTGGAAAATGGATAAAAGATTTACAAAATTGGATCCATAGAGGTTGCATTAGACCTGATAAGATTTAGAGAACCAATCCTCAACAAGTTGACACCATTGGAATGGTAGAGGGGTTAGTGAATCCATGAAGGAGTAAGGCTATGGATAAGGGTTTATTGAAGATTTTGAAGTTGGTGGAGAGCTCTTGGTGAGGTAGAGGTTCCAAGAAGAATCCTCTACTTAGGGTAGAGATAGAGACCCTAAAGAAGACTAGGAGAATGTCTTACAGAGAGATAGAAGGCTCTAGGAGAGGAGCTCCCCATCAAATTGATATCAAAGCAATTGAAAGGCTTGGGAGTGAATTAGTGTATGTTAGAGTGGAGTGAATCCATAGGTGAGAACATCATGGTGACCAATGCAGAGTTTTCCAAGGATTTGTCAGAGAAAAAAATAAAGAATAGGCTTCTTGAAGAAGCAATGGAGGAAATGAAGATCAAGAAAGCAGAAGTGGTAGAGACTGCTAGCAAGTTGAGAGAAGAAATGAATGAAGGGATACATAAAGGAAAGAAACCAGTAGAAGAGGAGGTTTAACCAGAGCTTGATCCTCTTCTACCTGAGGAACCATTCCTCAAAGAACTCAAGGCATTGAGGGGGAAGGCTCTAGAAGTAATATGAGTATTCTCTTGTAAGATGGACACTAAAATGGTTATGGAATGGCTTGAAGGGAAGGAGAATCATTTTGAGTGTGATGGGACTATAGAAGCACAAAAGGTGAAGATAGCCAAGTCAAGGATAAGAGGGCAAGCACTCACATGGTGGAAGTTCTTGTAGGAAGAAAGAGAGAAAGAGGGAAAGAAGCCCATATAAAATTGGAAGAAAATGGTTGCAAAGGTGAAGGAGAATTACCTTCCTAAATATTATGACATTCAACTACATAAGAAGAGGTAGAACCTTAGGAAAAAAGACCTAGATGTGCTAGCCTATACCGAAAAATGTCAAAAACTTTTACTTAGATCAAGAATTAGGAGATAGAGAGTATCAAAGTTGCAAGATGCCTTAATGGATTATGGTGGAACATTCAAGAAGATCTTAGTCTCTTTACCTTGAAATTCATTTGTATTTTTTTTCAAATGGCTTTGAAAGTGGAAGAGAAATTCAAGAAGAGGAGGGATTCTAG
Source organism: Thuja plicata (assembly GCA_018584345.1). Taxonomy (NCBI): domain Eukaryota; kingdom Viridiplantae; phylum Streptophyta; class Pinopsida; order Cupressales; family Cupressaceae; genus Thuja; species Thuja plicata. Next base: position 2,569,351 of record MU227846.1, read on the forward strand.
CTCCATAGGTGAAGGAAGGGGTAGAGACAATAGAGGTGGCCATAGAGGAGGTTCAAGTGGTAGAGGCAGTGACAATAGAGGACAAAGTGACTCCAAATATTTAAAGCAAGGAAAAGAAACAAGTAGTAGGGGTGGATACAATAATAGAGGAAGAAGTTCTTATAATAGTGGCAGAGGAAGATCAGGAGGTTTTGGGAGAATCTCTCACTTTTCTTCAATGAAATGCTACAATTGTGGAAAGTTGGGGCATCCTACATATAGGTGTCTAGATAAGCCAACATCCTCACAAGGGGAGAAGGAAATAGCTTATGTCAAAGAGGAAGATTTCTCTAAACAATTAGAGGTGAGCCCAGATTCAAAGAAAGGAGAACATGTTATGTTGAGAAGGATACTAATCAAGACACCCATCAGAGATGAGAACAAGAAAAGGAGGGCTCTTTTCAAAGTAAATTGCAAGATATTGGGAAAGGTGTGCAAGGTAATCATTGATTTAGGGTCAAAATATAATGTTATATCTGGCAAGGCAGTAGAGAATTTGAAGCTCACCAAAATCCCACATGTGTGGCCTTATAAAGTTACATGGTTGAAAAAGGGCCAAAACATCTTGGTGAATGAACAAGTGTTGGTAGAATTTTCCATTGGAAATTATTAGGATAGGATACTATGTGATGTGTTGCCAATGGATGCTTTCCATCTGTTGCTTGGAAGACCATGGAAGTATGATAGATAAGTTGTCCATAATGGGAAAGGTAACAACTACTCCTTTAAGAAAATGGGGTAAATTTCAAAATATAGTCTTTAATAGAAGAGGACATAGTGGAGAAGGCAGAATCTAGTGCCATGTTGATGAATGGAAAATAATTCCTAAGGGATATGAAAGATGAAGAAGTTGGCTATGCAATCTTGTTAAAGCCAAAGGAGGAGGAGAATCATGAGAAAGAAACTATGCCAAAAGAGGTGAGAGAACTGTTGGATTAGTTCAATGATATAATTTGTGAGGGTACACCAGCTTGACTACCACCAAAGAGGGAGATAAGTCATCAAATTAACTTCATACCAGGAGAATCATTGCCAAACAAAGCTGCATACAAGGTTACACCAGTAGAAAACAAAGAGATAGCCAGGCAGGTGAAAGAGTTTTTCAATGAAGGACTGATTAGGAAAAGCATCAGCCCTTGTGTTTTCCCAGTGGTTTTGTCTCCTAAAAAGGGAGGTAAGTGGAGAATGTGTATTGATTCTAGGGAAATAAATAGGATAACTATCAGGTATAGATTTCCAATTCCTAGAATAGAAGACTTGATGAATTGCTTGGGGGGTGCTAAGCACTTCTCAAAAATTGACTTGAAGAGTGGGTACTATCAAATTAGGATGAAGGAAGGTGATGAGTGGAAGTCTACATTTAAGACTATAGAGGGGTTGTATGAATGGTTAGTGTTGGAATTGTCCCAAGGGATAACTGAGAGGGGGGGGTGAATCAGTTATCAACTAATTTAATTATTTCTTCTAATTATGTAATCAATATCATTAAGCATATGCACATTAAGATAAAGAAAAATAAAACACCACAATTTTGGTTACGGGAAAATAAAATAGGTAAAAACCCCAGTGGGAATTAGCACCCACAAAGAACTGTACTTGAGCATAATAATCCCTGTTAGAAGATCTTACAACCCTATTAGGAGTCTATCTTTACAATACAATAAGTACAGTGACCTGGTTAAGGGTCAGACCCTATTAGGAGTCTTTTACAAATAACCTTATTAGGGGTGAGGACTCACTCTCTAAATGCACACTAATAAAATGATAAAGGCTGCAACCTTCAATAAAATAGATATACACTATATCTGATAATGAACTATTTGAGTAGACCTATTGTCTTGATCAGTTCCAATGAATTTTATACACCCTCTACTTCTTCACATAGATCTTTAACTGATTAGTGAAATGGTTTTACTGTCCCAAAACAATCAATATTTTGTTTTGTTCTTTTTCTGTCTCTTTTCTTATCATTCACACTTAGTGATCACAAATGAACTGCTATATGTATCTTCTCTAGAAAATATAATATTTGTCAGCTATAGGAATCCCTTCAATGATTGTCTTTTCGTCTAAACTAAGCACCCAATATAATTAGAACCATGCAACTTAAAATGTGTATATGCATCGCTTCACATATTCAGCTAAACCAAAAATACCCAAACATCATGCTTTGGAAGAAACATGATTAGTGCCTTTAGATAATTATATTTGACTCATAACTAAACATTAATCTAAACATGCATATCCCATAGATAGGCACATCTGAAGAATTAATAAAATTACTATCGACTTTCTAAAAATGATCATCAAAAACTTTGGCTAGTAAACAGAGTAACATAAATCAACTTTTACTGAACTTTTGAATTTGTGTGTATGAACATGGTAGAATAACGATGTCTAAAACATAAAAACAACCATGCAAGGCTTCCACATATCCATACTGAAAAGTGAATACAATTAACTACTATATACTATATTTTGTCATCAATGACAAACATACAGTCAACTATTTGCACAAAGGCAAATCTCCAACAATCTCCCCCTTTGACATTGATGGCCACATATGATTAAAAACAACATCAATCCAAACGTGTCTTCTTTCTTTTTACAATCTTCTCAATATCCTCATCAAAGGTTCATCTTCACTACTGCATCTCCTTTGACTGTGTTTTTATTTTCATGACTATATACTCCCCCAGAGTATATGTTCCCCCTTACTATATACTCCCCCTTTGACATCAATGGCAAAGGATGCCAAATACAGATAAGCACGGGTACTACTCTAGAGGTAGAGTAGTCAACCACTCATCAGTCACCAAGGATTGATGCATTTTTTGTGAGTTCTAATCAGACTCAGGAAAGGGAATTACTCCCAGCTTCTTCCTGAGATAATCAAAATTATCTTTTGATAATGGTTTCATGAATATTTCTACCAACTGATCATTAGTGCTCATATAATCCAACTTCACTTCTCTTTCTACAACTTTTTCTCTTAGAAAATGATATTTTATTTCTATGTGTTTTGTCTTTGCGTGCATCACATGTTTCTTTGATATATTAATGGTGTTGGTGTTGTCACAATGGATGACAATGGGATAATCAATCTAAATTCCAATGTCTTTAATCATCTGTTTGATCCATACCATTGTTGAACAATTCAATGCGGCTGCTACATACTCAGCTTCCGCTATTGACTGAGAAATATAGTTCTACTTCTTTCTTATCCAAGTAACCAACTTGTCTCCAAGAAATATTGCTCCTCCTGAGGTACTCTTTCTATCATCAATGCAACCTACTAATATTCATCTATGTATACATGAAGTTCTACATTTTCTAAATTAGCATACCATAAGCCATAGTCTATAGTTCCCTTTAGATATCTAAATATTCTTTTTATTGCCATTAGGTGATACTATTTAGGTTCAGCTACAAATATCCCAACAATGCCAACTACATTAGATATATCTAGTCTAGATTGAGTGATATATATGATTTTTCCAATCATGGACTTGTAAAGTGTTTTGTCAACTGTTGTGGAGTAATCATTTCTGGAAAGCTTGTTTCTTGTTATCATAGGAGTTCTTACTAGCTTTCAATATTCCATTTTGAATGTCTTCAATATATCCTTCACATATTTAGACTAATTTATGAATATAACTCTATCTATTTTCTTTACATTTACTCCCAAAAAGTATTTTATAGGTCCATGCATGCTCATTTCAAATTCACTCTCCATCTCTTTGGCTAATTCTGCACTGAGCTTGTCATTACCTCCAAAAATAATGTCACCAAAAAAGATAGCAACAAGAAATAATCCTTTGGGTCTCTCTATGATGAATATGTTGTGATCTACTACTCCCTTTTTGAATCCAATCTTTGTTAAGTAGCCATCAAGTCTCTTATACCATGCTCTTGGGGCCTGTTTAAGTTCATAGAGGGATTTCTTTAGTCTGTAGACCATGTCTAGTTTGTCTGAAAGTTTGAATTCTTCAGGATTCTATATGTAGACTTATTCCTTCAAGTCACCATTCAGGAAGCCTAAATTTACATCCATCTGATATACTTTGAAGTTCTTGAATGTTGCATAAGCTAAAAAAAACTTTATAGCTTACAGTCTGCTCACAGGGGCAAATGTATCAGAATAGTCAATTCCTTCTCTTTGCGCATATCCTTTAAATACCAATCTTGCTTTATATCTTATCACTATACCATATTCATTCATTTTGTTTCTAAATATCTACTTAGTTCCAATCACATTCTTGTCACAATGTCTAGGGACCAATTCCCATATGTCATTCTTAATTATTTGATCTAATTCTTCTTGCATTGCATTTTGCAAATCTGAATCATTGCACGCATCTTCAACACATAAGGGTTCAATTTGTGAAAGTAAACATCTCTCTTCATCAATGATTGAACCTTTTGCTATAGTTCTTGTCAAAAATTTACTTCCCTAATCTCCAATGATATCTTCTTTTGAATGGTATGTGGGTGTATATTTTGAAATTTTTGGTGTGACACTTTCATCTATGATCTGTGATTCTTCTTGACTTGGTTCAAGGTTATTGCATGATACATCAATACAGTCAAACATTTATTCTATAACTATTTCTTTATTGATAGGTCTAGGTTCATATATAATCATAGGTGCATATTCATAAAATCTTTCTTGAATCATGAACTTCTCACCAATCTTTTCATGTGCACTTTCAATGATTTTCTTCATCCTTAAATTAAAACATCTATAAGATTTTCTCTTAGTAGAGTAACCAAGAAAAATACTTTCAACACTTCTATAATCAAATTTACCAACACCATCATCTCTCTTGATGTAGCACTTGCTTCCAAAGATTTTGAAGTATTTTACTATAGGTACATTACCAAACCAAAGTTCATAAGGTGTTTTGTCTGCGCCTGGTCTTAGTTGAATTTTTTTAATAGTATAGACTATTATATTGACTGCATCTCTCCAATAGGTGTGTGAAAAATTCCCTTCAATCATGATAGTGCACGCTGTGTCAAGTATTATCCTATTTCTCCTTTCTACAATTCCATTTTGTTGAGGGGTTATGGGTGCACTTAGTTTTCTTTTGAATCCATGTTCTTCGTAATACTCAAGAAACTTGTCAGAGGTGAATTCTCCTCCTCTATCATATCTCTAACATTTTGTCTTTAATCCAGAATCATTTTCAACTTTAGCTTTGAAAATTTTGAACTTATCAAAAGCTTCATATTTGTCTTTCAAGAACACAACCCACATCATTCTGGAGAAATCGTCAACAAATAAAATGAAATAACTTTCACCATAGTATGATCTTGTTTGAGTAGGTCCACATAAGTCTGTATGTACTAGATCTAATTTTTTATTTGTAGATTTTTGTTTGCTTCTGAATGAGGTCCTTACATGCTTTCCCATCACACATTCCCTGTACATAGTATCAACCAGTCTTGCAATACTATGAAGGTCTCTTACTACCTTTACATTTCTTATCTTTACTATGTTGTCAAAATTGATATGACAAATTCTTTTGTGCCATAACCATTTTTCATCCACTTTTGCAACAAAACAACTTACTTTGGAGTTAAGATGATAAACATTACCTTTGGTCTTTGATCCTGATGCAATCATGTCTCCTTCTTTGTTTTTAATAATGCACCTATTGTTTTTGAATTCTAACTGATATCCTTTATCAAGCAACTGTCCAACACGTAGTAGGTTAGGATGTAAACCATCAACATATAGAACATCATCTGTCTTTTTCTTTCCATCTAAGGTGATGGATCCTCTACCTATGATAGGTTTAGGAGTTTTATCTCCAAATATGACTATGCCACCTTTGTACTTATCTAGGTGTACAAATCTATCTTTGTCTGTTGTCATGTGATGTGAACACCTATTGTCTATGATCCAGTCTATTCTGATGTCTTCTTGTGAAACTAAAGCAATTCTCATTCTTTCTTTTCATCTTCAATTTCTATTGTTTCAATCATTTTTTCATTATCTTTAATTGCAGTGAATCCAATTTCATCTTCCCCTGAATCATCATCAGTCACACCATCTTCAACATGATAGCATTCCTTAGTATATTTGGGTTTGTAATCTAATCTGAACTTCCTGACTCTTGTAGGACACTTGGATGCAAAGTGGACAACTTTGTTGCATGAGAAAAATTTGAATGGTAGTTGTCCTTCATATTTTTCTTTACCTTTCCTTTACTTCTTAGCAATCATAGCAATGATTTCTTCTAGTTCTGTATCAACTTCTTTTTTCTCAATATTACTAGAGATGCTCAAGGATTTCTTACCATGGATTGAGGCTTTGAAATTTGTTTCCATTTTAGGTTTTGTCTTCAATCTTGATATCTCAAATGTAGATATTTTGTTAATCAAGGTTTCTATTTTGAAGTCCTTTGAGAATTTCATGGTTTCATCTAAGATGTTTATCTTGCTTTCATAATCTGATGTCAATTTAGTCATTAGTTTTTTCATTATATCTCCCTCTGAGATTTCTCCACCATTGTTCCTGATTCCTGAGACTGCTTCATTAATCCTCTGATTATAAGCTCTGATGTTTTCTTCAGGTAGCATCTCTAAATTGTTGTATCTTTTCTTCCATTTTTTTCTATGCGCATTCTTTTCTTGGATGTATCCTTCAAAAATGTATTCTAGGTATTTCCAAATTGAATATGCTTTGTCTGCCTTCTTGATCTCAGAACATTCACTATCAGATACGACACTGATTAGGGATTCTTTGGCAATTGCATTTGGGTGAATACTTCCTTTTTTTTATTACTAGAGTCTTCTTCTACAAGGTCTTCCAAGGTAGGAACATCAATTACATGAGTATCAACCTCATAGATCTAAAAACCAATGCACTGAAGATGTATTTTCATTTTTTTCTTTCAGTCAAGATAATTCTCTCCATCAAACTTAGGACTCTCTTTCCTAAAGTACACCATTTGATCTACCTTAATCTGTTAGGCTCTCTCTCCAAAGCACTTAGATCTAATACAAATTGTTGGAATTATCCCAAGGGATAACTAAGCGGAGGGGGGGGGGTGAATCAGTTATCAACTAATTTAATTCTTTATTCTAATTAACTACTAAATATCATTAACCATATGCACATTAAGATAACACAAAATAGAACACCACAATTTTGGTTATAGGGAAACCAAAATAGGTAAAAACACTAGTGGGAATTAGCACCCACAAAGAACTATACTTGAATATAATAATCCCTATTAGAAGATCTTACAAGCCTGTTAGGAGTTTATCTTTATAGTGCAATAAGTACAGTGACCTGGTTAAGGGTCAGACCCTATTAGGAGTCTTTTACAAATAACCCTATTAGGGGTGAGAAATCACTGTCCAAAAGTGCACTGCTAAAATGATGAAGGTTGCAACCTTCAGTAAAATAGATATACACTATATCTGATAATGAACTGTTTGAGTAGACTTATTGTCTTGATCAGTTCCAATGAATTGTATACACCCTCTGTTTCTTCAGATAGATCTTTAACTTATGAATGAAATGGTTTTACTATCCAAAAACAATCAGCATTCTGTTATGTTCTTTTTCTATCTCTTTTCTTATCATTCACACTTAGTGATCACAAATGAACTGCTATATGTATCTTCTCCAAAAGATATGATCTTTGTCAAGTAATCCCTTCAATTCTTGTCTTGTCGGCTAAACTAAGAACACAACATAAATAGAACCGCGCAACTCAAAGTGAATAGATGCATCACTTCACATAGTCGGCTCCACGAAAAATACCCAAACGTCATGCTTTGGATGAAACACAATTAGCACTTTAAGTTAATTATCTTTGAATCATAACTAAACATTAATTTGAATATGCATATCCCATAGATAGGTGCAACTAAAGAATTAATAAAGTTACTGTCGGCTTTCTAAAAACAATCCTCTGAAATTATGGTTGGTAAATAGAGTAACATAACTCAACTATTACTAAACTTCTGAATTTGTGTGTATGAACATGGTATAGTAGCTATGTCTAAAACATAAAAATAACTACACAAGGCTTCCACATATCCATACTAAAAATTGAATACATTTCACTGTTGTATACTATATAGTTGTCATCAATCACAAACATACAGTCAACTATTTGTACAAAGGAAAATCTCCAATAGTTATTTATGCCCTTTGGGCTTACCAATGCACCAAGAACCTTTATGAGGGTGATAAATGAGGTCTTGAAGGACTATATAGGAGTTTGTGTAGTTGTGTATTTAGATGAAATCCTCATATTGAGTAAAAACAAAGAGGATCATATGAAACACTTGGAGTTAGTGTTGAAGAAGTTGCAGGAGGAGAAACTCACCATAAACCTTGAGAAGAGTGAGTTCATGAAAGAAGAGTTAGTCTACCTTGGGTTTTTAGTTTCCAAGGGTGACTTGAAATTGGAAAAAGAGAAAGTGGAGGCCATATTGAACTGGCTTACTCCTAAGATAGGGAATGAAGTTAGGAGCTTCCATGGGTTAGCCTAGTACTATAGGAAGTTCATGAGGAGATTTAGTGAGATTTGTGCTCCAGTCCTATAGACTATCAAAAAAGGATTGAAGACTAAATTCATATTGACTAAGGAAGCTAATGAGGGGTTTGAAAGGTTGAAAAAGGAAGTAGCTACTCAACCTATATTGTTGTTACCTAGCTTTGACAAACCATTCATTATCGAGTTGATGCAAGAAACATTGCAGTGGGAGCTGTCCTAAGCCAAGATGGTAGGCCTGTGGCCTTTTTCAATGAAAGACTAAATGAGGCTAAGTCTAGGTACTATTCCTATGACTTGGAGCTATATAAAATTGTGAAATAGTTAAAGAAGTGGAGGAATTATCTATTTCCTAAAGATTTTGTTCTCTTTACAGACAACCAAGCATTGAGTTACATAAATACTCAAGACAAGCTTAGCTTGGGACACATAAAATGGATAGAGTTCCTACAGTCATATAGCTTCACTATAAAACATAAGAAGGGGGTGCAAAACAAATTTGTAGATTCCCTTAGTAGGGGACTATTCACCATCCAAGAGATTCAGTTGCAAAGTATAGCAGTTGAAGGTTTTAAAGACCTATATGAGGGAGATTCAGATTTCTCAGAGGTTTACAAAGTGTGAAAATATTTTCAGAATCACTTTCATAGTGAGTTTGTAGAGTATACATTGCAGGATGGGTTACTATTTAAAGGCAATCAACTTTGTGTTCCAAAAGGCTCAATGAGGGAGAACCTTTTTTAGGAGAAACATAATGGGAGCCTAAGTGGACACTTTTGACTAAATAAGACATTGGACTTAGTGGAAAGATTATACTAGTGGCCAAAGATGCAGAAGGAAGTGAGAAGATATGTGGAGTAGTGTGGCATATGTCAAAAGGCTAAAGGTACTTCATCAAATGTAGGACTTTACCAGCCATTACCCATCCCAAGTAGACCTTGGGAGTGCATAAGTATGGACTTCATAGTGGGGTTACCTAGGACTCTAATTAATTTAGACAGTGTGTTTGTAGTGGTAGATAGGTTTAGTAAGATGAGCCACTTCATACCATGAAAAAAAACACATGATGCCATTCATATTTCCTACTTGTTCTTCAAAGAAATAGTGAGGATTTGTGGTCTAACAATGAGAATTTTTGCAGACAGGGATGTGAAGTTCATGAGGAACTTTTGGAAGAACCTATGGAAGAGACTAGGTACAAAATTATCTCATTGATCTACCTATCATCCTCAAATGGATGGGAATACTAAATTAATCAATAAAGTACTTGGGAACTTTCTTAGATGTCTGACAAAGGAAAATGGACAAGGATGGGTTGAAGTTATTCGACAGGAAAAATTTGCCTATAATGATAGCACAAATAGGACTAGAGGGAAAATTCCATTTGAGATTGTGTATGGGGCACATCGAAGGGGTGTGATGGAACTCAAAGACCTGAAAGGATATGAGGGAGTTAGTGGACATGCTGATGACTTCGCACGATCAATGAAGGAAGTTCATGAACAAGTGAAGACCTTAATGGAGGCCAATCAGAAGTTCAAGGCAAAAATAGATTAGGGAAGAAGAGATTTGTAGTTTGAAGTGGGTGACTTAGTAATGGTATTCCTAAATAAGGAAATACTAAAAAAGGGGATACCTAGCAAGCTATAGATGAGAATAATTGGACCTTGGAAGATATTGGCTAAGTATGGACCCAATACTTACAAGGTGGAGTTGCCCAAGGAGATGTCAATCTCTCCAATCTTCATTGTTAAGGATTTCATCAAGTATAAGGGGCCATATATTGATGATTTGCAGTTTAGTACAAAGGTGCATAAGGATATGGTAGAGTTCAAGAATCTGGAACAAGTCAAGCCACAAGTGGAGAAGATATTGGATTCAAGAGTAAAGAAGAAGACAAGACAAAAAGTCTATATAGAGCATCTAGTGAAGTGTAGACAACAAAAAGAGTCAGAAGCCACTTGGATAGCTGAGAGTGACTTCAAGAAGCATGGAATCAATGAGGAGTTCCTGACACAATAGGTACCTTAACTTTCTTGTTGCATGGGAGGATGGTGCAGGAGCACCCTAAGGTCTTTAGGAAGATCTTTAGTCATTTTTGGGTTGTAGGTTGGTTTGGAAAACCATCCATGAATAAGGACTAATATATAAATTTCCTAGTGTATTTTGAGGTTTGATTAGTGTTAGGAAAGATTAGGGTTTGTGTGTTTTTAAGTCTAGTTGATTCTAGGGGTCTAGAACCTAGAAGTCAACCAAATGTCAAAGGGTTGACCAAAGTTCCCAAGTGGGAAAAATTTTAAGTTTTTAATGTGTTTAATTCATTTGAGGTCATTTGGTAAGGTTTGGAACCAATTAGGACCCTCAAAGTTGACAAAGTGTCATTTTGACGAAAGTTGTTAAAGTTGTCATGACAAATTTTAAAAGTTGTCATGAAAACATTTCCTAGATTTTAGGAATCAGCTCTTATGGTGCCAAAATACCAACCAAACTATCTAGACAGGTGGGATGGAATTATATAAGGTTATTTCAACCCTAATCTAACAGTGAGATTTCATATTGTATGGACTGGTTTTCTGAAAGAAGCAATTTGCAGTGTAATTAAGCTACAGAGCTATCATCCATCACTTTATTAGATTGAATTTATTGAATGAAAGAATGGAGAGTGTTTTAAATGTAATTTCTTAGTTCTTTGTGGCATTATATTAATTAATTTTTCTTTCTGGTTAGCTTTTGTTTAAATCTTTGGTTTCTGTGAGTTCACTGGCCAGTTTTGGTCCAGTCATGTAAAAGATGGCTTTTCTTGGTGTTCCCCTTGTTCAAACTCCATGACCACTTGGAATCCATTATATCCTTATATATAATTTGTAAATATTTCTTGTGGAATGTGTCTGTGTAGGGGAAGCTTGAGAACTTTTAGGCCCTAGGTGAGTACTAGCTATTCTGGCTAGGGTGACCGAGTAGTGCAGCAATAATGATGATTGTTAGTTGATTGGTATGTGGAAATTAGTGATAGTGGTGTGTAGGGGCATGAGGTGCAGACAATTTTATGGAAGGATGAGTTTAGATGATCTCATTAGATCAGTGGAATAATTTCAAGAAATAAAACTAGCCATCATGCACTAGAAACCCTTATTTTTAGGGATTTAGTGAAAGTTCATTGTATGGACAAGATTAGAATCAGAGAGCTAGAAAATATTAAAGGGGAGGAAAAACCAAAAAAGAATATGTAATTTTTTTTCTAGGGGTGTTAAGGGGTTTTAGGAGAAAAATCACCATTTCAGTGATTAGGAGGGCTAATAGGCCTAAAAAGACTACAATGCCTAAAAGACTAGACTTCTAGAACCCAATTGGAAAATGGGTAAAAGATTCACAAAATTGGATCCATAGAGGTTGGATTAGACCTAATAGGAGCTAGGGAACCAATCCACATGAATTTGAAAGCATTGGAATGGTAGAGGGGTTAGTAAATCCATGAAGGACTAATGCTATGGGGAAGGGTTTATTGAAGAATTTGAAGTTGGTGGAGATATCTTGGTGAGGTAGAGGTTCAGAGATGAATCCTCTAGGTAGGGTAGAGATAGAGACCCTAAAGAAGAGAAGGAGAAGGTCTTAGAGAGATCTAGAAGGATCTAAGAGATGATCTCCCCATCACTCCCCTATCTATTCTTCACCAATATGGATCTGCTATACACTCCTTACCAAATTTCCTCCTAGGTATAGTTAGCTTGATCGAGACACAATGTTCATTCAATTACAACTAGTCTAACTAGTTCACTATTCCTCTTGATTCTTCACTAGATCTTCCTCTGGAACCCCAAAACCTTGCTTAGGATATTCCTCATACACCTCATAGACTCTTTCCTATGTTCTTGGTCCATCAAAAGTCCTTTGGAAATAGTTCCAACACTTCAGGACACTCCAACAATTCAATTGTTTCCAAATACACTAGGAGGCCTAATTAGGCTTATTTCTAGTAAGTCAATTTTTACTATTTTGGGCCAAATGCTCCTATTTCCTCCAAACAACCTCACAAAAGACCTTTGAAATCTGAAATCTATCCACTATCCCTTCAAGAATCCAAAACCATAGTTCCTCAATGTACCCACAACCCTATTTACTATCAGGCCCTAGTTTTAAGCCTTGTTTTTAGGCCTTTGGACCAGTCAGTAAAAAAAGTCTTCAATTTTGTCTTCTATCTTCCTTACACCATATACAACCATTTGATCCTTCAAGGAGGCACATTAGGCCTTCCACAAATTCCACTAAATCATCCATCAAAGATCATGGGTGCTCGATTACAATCCAATCTTTTCCCTATCCAGGCTCACCTACTCCTAGTAGTCAGCCATAGGGCTTCGCTCCAAGCCTAGAAATTAACTTGCAAAACCATAAAGAAGAACAAAAAAAATTGTACAAACCCTAACCCATCATCCCACATGGTTTCAGCCATTTTGAACTGTGGATGCTTACGTTAGAGCCATTTTTGCTCCTGCAACTCTGCACACTACCTTAACTTGAAAGAAAAATACTATATGAAAAAGAAATCTATTTCAAAGCACTACACCCCCATGGGGTTAGATCACATAATCTAATTCGTATATAGCCATATAAAATGCAAAAAATACTGGGAATTACAATAAAACATAGAGAGCCATACGTACAAAATGTTTAAAATATTACTATGCAATAAAAAACTCTATTAAACATCCTAAAATAATCAAACCATGAACAAATACCCTATCATGGGTGGTTACAACTGCTCAAACTTCCATTTGCAACTTTTTGCAAAAGTTGCAAAAGTTGCTCGAGCAACTTTTGAAAGTTGCTAGCAACTTTTTAGCACTTTTTGCTCTTTGACTATAATAGTCAACTCGATGACTATTTTCCACTCCTATGACCCTAGTTAGGATACTTAGGGTCCTACAAGACACTAAAATCACAAGTTACTCAAAAATAGTAACATTGACCATTCTAAGCCAAAATGACCATATTGTCACCTGGGAGCATTTTTTCTCTTTACAAACATGAATGAACAAGTTGAGATCCAAAACCTAATGGATCTTATTCAAAACAAAACTATAAATCCTAAAAAAACCCTAAACACACACAAAACATTCCAAAAATGGAGGTGCTCTACACCAAGGAGATAAAGAAATAGGGAAAGGAAGAGAGAGAGAAAGAGAAGGGATATGGAGAGGGAGAGAGTAGGATAGGGTCAGAAGGATATAGGGATAGAGAAGGGGGAGATAGAGAGAAGTATAAGAATATGAAATACCCTCCCTCTTATGTGCCCTAAATCATGCATCTTAAAACATGTGTAGAGGGATAGGGAGAGATAGAGAGGTGGTGGGAGATAAAAGAGGATGAGATTAGCAAGGGGAATGGGTTTATTGAGGTTTAGAGGGAGGGATATAACTAGGGAGGGGGAAAATAAAGATGCAAGAATCCTAGAGGGAGAGGGATACATGTGAGACCTAGATGGGGAAAGTGACAGGTGAGATATATGGAGGGGAACAACAAGTGAGGGATAATGAGATATGGTTGGAGAGGTGCATATCTCATCCCAAATTATACATATATAATGCACAAATTTCAACCACATCTTTTAATGTTTCATAGTGTATTCTTGTCATTATGATAAAGCATAGGATCAGATCATCAAGATTATTTGGTGTTAGAATTAATCTTTCCTTGGTTGAAAATATGTAATTAAAAGGATAAACCAAGGTATCCTATATTGTATTTTTCCTCTAGTCCATGTAAGAGGACATGTCACTATTTTGTAATTCCTTTAATAAGGAAAATAGTTATTCCTCCTTAAGAGGAATCACACATTTGTCACACACACAATAGGAATGTGGCATCCATAGGAGAAGGGAGTTACATGAAAACTCCTCCACTCATCTCTACTTAAGAGAAGTCTCTCACAAACTAGTTTGAATAATCTTCTCCTCTCTCTCTCAATCTCTCATTGCTCTCATTATTGTATTGAGCTCATTGCTCTCATCTTTTAGGCTTTTTGCCATATTCTTATTCACAGAGGGGTTTTTATTTGCTTTTCGCCTTACCAAAATCTCTTGGCTCATTGTTGGATTCTTGAAGTACTTTTTGGTTGATCTTGCAATCTTCTCTCCTTTGGTTTTGGTAAAATCTTCCTTGCATTTCATTTTCTTGGATTAATACTTGTTTAAGCTTTCATTCTTTTCATTCTTCTTACATGGTATCAGAGCCTACTA
>MU227846.1:2588592-2623409 GCA_018584345.1 Thuja plicata
AATAGGAATGTGGCATCCATAGGAGAAGGGAGTTACATGCAAACTCCTCCACTCATCTCTACTTAAGAGATGTCTCTCACACACTAGTTTGAATAATCTTCTCCTCTCTCTCTCAATCTCTCATTTCTCTCATTATTGTATTGAGCTCATTGCTCTCATCTTTTAGGATTTTTTCCATATTCTTATTCACAAAGGGGTTTTTCTTTGCTTTTCCCCTTACCAAAATCTCTTAGCTCATTGTTGGATTCTTGAAGTACTTTGTGGTTGATCTTGCAATCTTCTCTCCTTTGGTTTTGGTAAAATCTTCCTTGCATTTCATTTTCTTGGATTAATACTTGTTTAAGCTTTCATTCTTTTCATTCTTCTTACATTTGGAAATAAAATGGGAAGCTACTAATAAGAGGTATAAAATATTACTAATTTGCTAGAATAGAGAATTTATATAAGGATACAAGAAATGAGCATAAAAAGAACATCTTGCAAACTATGAACTAATTATATGTAGGTTGCAAGGTATGTTGTGATGTTCAACCTAAAATTTCATATCTGAAATATAATCATGTTGAGGTATACATGTATCTTTCACCTGAAAAAGAATGTTTTGATATCCAACCTTTAATTTGAGATAAAATCAAATAAGAAGAAAAATCACATCTTACCAACCATGATATAATTTTGTGTAGGTTAAACAACACAATGGGTTTAGTTCAACCTAAAATTTCATATTTAAAATAAAATATAATTGAGATGCACACACCTACCTAAAGAGAAATTATTTTATATCCATCCTTTAATTTTAGATAACATAAAATGATTAAAAATTATAGCACATTATCCCCCCCCTCTCACTCTAAATCCTTAAACTTATATGCTAAGCCAAAAAGCCTAAACCCTAAATCCATTCTCCTTCTCTCCCTTACCCTTATTTCTCTCACCTCTCTCATTCTATCCCTCTTTCTCTTTTCTCCCTCTTCCCCACCTCTCCTCCCTCTCTCACTCTCTCCCTCTCTTCCTATACATGAAATTACCTAGATGGGGAAAGAGGGGTGAGATATATGGAGGAGGAAAACAAGAGGTGGATAGTGATATATAGTTAGAGAAATGGATATGTCATCCCAAAATATACAAATATAATTCATATAGCTTTATCATATCCATTAATAGATATATGTGTGTGACCCAAAAAAGGGCATTTTTCATTTTTGTTGTTATAGGGTTATGATAGAGTATTATTATAAATAATTCATTTCTAGCAGAATTGCACATTGTGTTTTGTAATTTGTAGAAGGTTATTTCATCCTCTGTAGGAAGTGGTTTTATGCTCAGTTGATGTTATCTCAAATGCATAGTTGAATATTGCAACCTTCCTATTTAGGTTACAGAGGTATGTATAACCCAAAAAATTATATTACTCATCTTATGTTTTTGTACGATTGTTAAACATATGCAAGGGTATAACAAGAAAAAATCAATGTAAGAATAAAAAAGGTAAACATAAAATTAATAATCAAAATAAAAAATAACAACAGAAACTCAAGAGTAATAGCTATGAGATAAGAAATGACATTATGAGCATACCATAACTCCTTGTATTTCTAAATTTTAATTTTAATTTACAATGATATCATTATTCTTGAGTTTACATATAAAATCCTATTGAGGTGCACATATCTCTTGTACCTAAAGAAGATGGTTGTGATATCCAACCTTTAATTTTAGATAGCACCAAATGTGAAGAAAATGTAAATCTTACAATCATGAAATAAATTTTTTTTTCTAGATAGTAAATTTTGTATACTTATTCCATGTTTCTATCATTTATGTTTATAGGCTTGCTTTCATTCTACTTTGGTTTGTGATTTATTTCATATTTATTTGAAAGGTAACTTGTTTGAAGTGGCTAGATAAAAGTAATCCATGTTTTAAAAGAGGTGAGTTCACCTCAATAGGAAATCATTATAAATTTAAATTTCTAGATTGATCTACACATCATGTTTTTGAACCTATACAAATTTTTTTAATGGTCAGAAAGGTCTAGTTTATCATCTCATTTGATGTTATCTCACAATAAATTTTAGGGTATCAAAACCATTATATCTATGTAAATTCCTTGTAATAATTATCATTGAAAAGATATACATACCTAGGAGGTCATTTTACAAATAAGGTTGTGTGCAACTACTGATTGACTGACTAGGTCAATTTTAGCCAAGTGACATTACAAAAGTGGAATATTAAGATCCAAGAAACTCTAACAAGAAAGGGTGAAGGTATTCTAACACATTAGGAAATATATATTGTGTACTTTAAGTCACCTGAGACCCTCCCTAAATTTTTAGACTTAATTTAAAAAAGTGACCTTTTATTAGGTTCTGGGCATCAAGAATGGGCTCTCTCAAGCAATGACTTGCACTCAAAAGCCACAAACACCCTCTAAAAAATTATGAACCTTCTCAAAGATTTTCCAAGGGTTTTTTGACTCATATATTTTACTTTCAACCCTCCACTGCATGATAATCAAGTTGCATCACACTAATATCATTGAAATTCCTCTCAAGGGACTCCTTATTCTAACTCAATTCTAGAACAATTATACTAGCAGGCTTATTAGTTGTACTGACTAATATAGGGTGGAAGTTGTTGAGCCTCCCATTAAGTATGTGTTATTTGCACCAATGTGTTATGTCATCTTAGTTCCCTCCTATTCATTATAGTTTGTCTAACCTCACTCCCTAGTACCTCCATCTCATTCATTAGTTCATGTTCAAAATCTCTGCCATAGGCATTTTTATGGCTGGCCCCAAACATGAATCTCACAACCAAATCATGGAGAAATTACTTATGTCCCGAAAAATCAATCTCACAACCAATGAAATCACAAAGGAATCTTTGAGGATAAGAGATATATAGAATCAAATACCATGGAATGATTTTTTTTTTAAATATCTAAGTCAATCACATCAAACGTGTGAATTTCTAAAGTTCAAACCAATAGACTAGGTTAATTGTCACCAAGTAACATTCTAATTGTAGTGGAAGATTAAAAGTGATAAAAATATAACAAGAAAGGGTAAAGGTCTCCTAATACATTATGAAATATATGCGGGGTAATTTAAGTAACCCAAGACCATTCCTAAAGTTCTAGACATAAATTAAAAAATTCATCCTTTAACTAGGTCAAAGGCATCGTAGATGGGCTTTGTCAAGCACTGACTTGCACTCAAATACCTCAAACACCATCCAAAAAATTTTAAACCTTATCAAAGATTCTCCTAGAGTTTTGTGACTCGCATATATTTGACTTCCATCCCTCCACTGCATGATAATCAGGTTGCATCATACTAATCTCTTTGAAATGCCTCACAAGGCACCCAAGCATCAAGCTCACAACCAAATTACAAAGGAATTACTTGTGCTATTGTATGCCAAATACAACAAGTCTCATGGGAAATAACATATCTAGAAATCACAATGTTTCAATACATGGGATTTGATACCTTATGTAATTCCCCACAAAGTAATCATTAAGGATAAAATATATAGAAACTCAAAATATGATGGAATTATTTTTATTGAAAGATTCAAGTCAATTACATGCAACATGTGAAGTTTTAAAGTTCAACTTTTAAGACCAGGTCAATTATTTCCAAGTGGTATTACACAAATGGAAGATTAAAAGACAAGAAAGTCAAACAAGAAAGGAAAATTGTATTATAACACATTGGGAAATATATGTGGGGTACTTTAAGTCACCCAAGACCCTCCCTAAAGTTTCAGAATTAACTTGAAAAATTGCACATTTTAGTAGGTCATAGCCATCACAGGTGGGCTCTATAAGGCCCTGACTTGCACTCAAATACCATAAACATCATCCAATAAAATCTTAACCTTCTCAAAGATCCTCCAATGTTTTTGTGACTCTCATATATTTGAATTTTAACCTTCCATGATCGATTGACAAAAATATTTCACTTGCATGATGAAAAAATTTGTCTTGTGAATGAGTTTTTTGTTCTAGGGAATGGAGTGACAATTTTGGACCCAACATAGTGGATGATAGCAAGGTTATCACTTTAGAATAAAATATATTACATTATTGATATATAAAGACACCACTAGAGATCAAGGATAGATTTTGGAATTTTTTTTTCTTTCACCTACCATCTTGTCCTTTGTAACATATATATTTATTCTATTCACTTTATGTAATGTATTTTGATTTCCTTAGTGCTTCTTGACATATATGTACTAAAAATATTCATAATTTTTTTTGAAGGGGTATTGATATGTCACAAGGGGACAAGTTATCTTGGGATATCTTATATATATATGAATCATCAAAAGAAATAAACTTGAACTCTACAAATGCTCCTAGAATGTTTGTGCAAAGCTAAATTTAGTTAAGAATTCCAATTAAAGTGTATACATGTTAATAATAGTTTAATAATACTTCTAAAATATTAGATTTTGATTATTAAAACATTGAATTCTTTTGAATACAAGGGGATTATAGACACCTACAAATTTCCCTAAGCCTAATCAATCAAATTATCGAATACATTATTAAATTAAACACCTTTTCACATCTTCTCACAATATATCAAATAAATAAATAAAAAATATTATTTTCTACATATTACTACCCTTCACATGTGGTTAATATAATCATGCACATATTCCCTCAACACAACCCATGAATAATTTTGACAGAAGAACACTTATTCTTATGGTTCCACTATTCTCTCCAACAAGCCCAAAATCTTCCTTCACTATATGCACATGTTCATTGTTCCTCTCAGGGTCAAAACAACTTACTATATTCACCAAATCAGTCTTAGGCATTCATATTATAACTACCTCCATCTCATGTCTTAATTGTCTCCTTGATCATAGGGAATTCCTTCACAAGGATTCTCTATTGTTTATCTCATCTTTAAATCTTAGCTATATATTTATCCTTCCAAAAATTTATAAATTCAGGCACCACATTTATTGTTCATTCATTATATTCTTGCTAAGTACATGTTATCATTTAACAAGTAACTTTTAGAAAAGTAGGATTTACATACCATCTTTTCATTAGGTCAAGTCCTTCAAAAATGAAGATTTTGGTAAAATTTGAGTATATTTTTTATGTCATTATTTTATTTTCTACTCTTCTAGAGGTTTTGATTTGATTTGGATATAATTTTTTTTCTTTCTTGCTTTCATTTATGTTCAAATTTTAGCAGTACAAGAATAACATCTCACACAAATGTGTGTTTTTTATTCATGTAATTAGAAAAAAAAATGAATCATATATCTATGAATAGTAGTTGAATAATTCTTTTCAAATCTTGAATTTTTAGTGAACAACTTGAATTCTTTTGAATAAAATGATATGAAAACACATCACCCAAAGGTGGGAAGAAGAACATATTACAGTTAAAATTTAAATTGACAATAATACAAGTCTACAATTTTGACGACTATCTACAACTACTCTTGATAAAATAATTAAATAAGGGGTGGGTGGGGTAGTGTGGGAACAAAGGCATGGAAATTAGAGCAAGCATAATCCTAATAATGTTCACCTACGTGAAAACAAGTGTTACCTTAGCTCTTTATTTTGCAAATTCACCCCATAACATCTTTTGTGAAACTACTTTCACTTTTTAATGAAAACCTCCATGAGCAATATTCACATGTTAATAAGAAATGCTCTACAACTTAATTATTCTCTTTATGAAAACATAACTTGCCTCTATCTCTAGATAATATATTCTCATGATGAAAATAACCAAAATGCACAATTTTACTTCCACTTTCCACCATTTTTCATGTGTTTCATTGTACTTCAAGGTCCATCCCATTCACAATTCCTTTAATCTTCATCCTTGAACAAGTATGAAAGGGGTTCCTTTCCCAAGCTCCTTCAGTCAACAATTCTCTATGCAAAGCTTCTCCTTCTCATGAGTGTTGGATCCCTAATATATTTTACACAAATTTTTCACTCAGACATATTTTTTCAAACAATTTTCTTACTTGCTGAACACTGAGGTTTCTCTTAAGTGTATTTCTTCTTTTGAATTTTTATGAACATTGTCTATGAAGCTATATATGATGCCTATTTTGTTTAATGAATCTCAAATCTCATTGTTCATTATACATAGCATTAAAGATAAATTATAAGAACAATGAAAAAATTTAAATAGCCACTGATGTTTAAACTATTAGAACCATAATATAATCATCTGTTGAAATATATACATAGGGTATGTGTAGGATCATGGTATGCCAAAAAGTGACGATGTGAAAAAGAAGTCCTGATTGGTAGACTGATTGAAAAATAGCTATAAATTTTGAATTGTATATCATTTTTTAAATCTGAAACATGTGTCAAATTCTATGCTTCACCTACTACAAGGAAAAAACAAAAAAAAATCAATTTGATGAAGCTTAAACTAAGTTAAGGTGGTCTGAAATGAGATTTTTTTTATATTCTAGAAAAGTTGTAGAAGAAAAATCATAATTAATTATTTACTTGGAAACAAACTAAAAAAAAGTATGCATCACATCTGGACATTAATCTACTACTTATATCTAGAATCTAGTAAAAAAATATTATCATTTGATTGTGTTTAAGTTGGTCAGACATACGCCTACTTCTTATCTTTTTAGTTTTGATTGATAGACTGATTGAAAAATAACTATAACTTTCAAATGGTATAACCTTTTAGAAATTCAAAATATGAGTCACATTCTATGATTTTCCTACTACAATTAAAAACTAAAAAAAATTCAATTTGATGAATTTTAGACTAAGTTAAGGTGGTCAGACATGAGATTTTATATATTCTGGAAAAGTTGTAGTAGAAAAATCATAACTAATTATTTATTTGGAAAAAAATTACAAAAAAATATGCGTCACATCCAAATATGAGTCTATTACTTATATAAAGAATCTTGTAAAAAAATTTATCATTTGATTTTGTTTAAGGTGGTCAGACATAAACCTTCTTCTTATCTTTTTCCTGAAATTTTCATACTACTGCATTGAAATTTGAAATGTTACCTTATAGAATATTTTTTTTATAAAGAAGGGATAGTATCTTACAAACTAGATTCTACACATTTTTGATATAATATTGATAACTTGTCCAAATTTTTACGCCAATTTTCCTAACCCTAATTTTTTGAATTTTCATTACCACTTAAGGCCTAGTTTGCCATACCATGATCCTGCGCATACCCCATAAATAGGCTAATATATTAGACCATTAATTTGTAGCAAAAAATATTTTATGTGACAACAGTAATTAAAATTTTGGATCATACATTTGGTTGTAGCATCAGAAGAAAAATAACTTGCATATTGACTTTCCCAACATAAATAGAGATTTATAATCACCAATTTGACACAAGGAAACTCATCACATATTAGTACATATGAGAAATTCCCATGCTTGTGTTTGGAAAATGTCTATTCCAAAACAGGTCCAAATACAACACCCTCCTTAATTTATAGAATCTAAACCATCTTAAACCTTCATGCAAATTAAAAATATCTTACATGCCAAGGGAAGGGTGTTTACTTGATGCAAGGAAGATTCAAGCTATAGTAAAGAACTCATAACATGACAAGAAATCTATAGCAGGTTAGAATGAAGCTCACACCTTAGATAATGTGCAAAACCTCATGCCAAGCCTTAATGGTGACCCATACCTAGTTCAGAACTCCCATTCTGGCACTACTTGAAGATGTTTGATAAAAAATTGGAAAGGTTCATTCAATCAAAAATATACCTAAAAATTTGATTCACTTGAAATTTTTGAAGCCTTTTAAAAAACAAATTGTGCACTTCCTGCAACACTAACAATCCGAGACCACATTTCTTTGAGGCAATAAACTTAATGTTTAATGTGCCTTATCTATACTCCACATTTTGCAGGAAGGCCTATGAGGGCATTTCTAATTTGTAATATAAATACTTTGGTGGAATTTATCTTAGAGGGTGGATGGAGTGGATAAAAGACAAACACAAACTCAGAGATAAATATTCAAATCTATATGCAAAACATAAAGATTTATCAAACTGTGCTACACTACTTTATACTCGTTAATCAACATAACTAAAATCTATCAAAACTCTTTTGAATTCTACAACATAGCTAAAATATATTACAACTCTTTTGAACGATACAACTCTTTTGAATGCTACAACATTCTTTGAGGTTTTTTCTAAAGATTTTGGTCCTGACCATTTTTTTTGCAATACATTTTCTCAATTGTTGGGAAATGTAATATTTTCTAGGTCGACTGATGATTGAAATTGCTACATAAGCTTACAGACTTGTTCACAAGGGACAAGATGATCTCATAAGATTATTTTTCTTAGCTTGGGTAGGATCTTTGAGTTTGTTTTAGTGAAATTAGGTATGTGTTCTTAGCATGTAAGACTGCATGTTGTATATCTGTTGTAAATGATTTTCTAATAATAATAAAATCTTAAATTTCTCATTCTTTACATTTTTTCTTGTTTCTTCTAATGTGTTATATTGGATGCAATAATTGGACTGATCTCCTTGAGGTTTCTCCATCCTAAACTGCACCACATGTTCACCCTAATAAAACTTTATTTATAATTTTTTTTATTATGGTTAAAATAGGTTTTGAAAGGACCCAAAATCCTTTATATAGAAATCACAATAGATATATCAATTAATTTCCCCATAAAGAAACCAAAAGACCAACAACAGAAGAGAGAAAGAAAACACAAGACAAAATTATCCTACCCCTAGAAAAAAACTAGAAAAAGATAAAAAAGGACACCTTAACACAAAGCACTAAACAAAGTTAACCAAGATATTTTAAGGTCTAAAGAAACCTCCTCCTCCAACTTCTTCATCCTTTTACAAACAATGTTTAGCTTGATGATATCTTGAGGAACAACAATTGTCTTCTTTTTCAGGTTGGCTCTTGTTCTTTTACCCAACCCCATAGTCTTACCGACATTAATCTCTTACTACTTCTCAAGGTGTACAATGGCACTATCCTGGTGTAACTTTTCAATTCTAGCAATTAGAGATTTTATGTTCCCAGTGAAGGACTTGAAAAGACTTCACATTTTATGTTGTTGTATCCTTGAACTTGATGATGAGTGAGTGAGATTAAAGTCATGAGTATCTATATAATTTAGCAATGGGATGTCAATATTTTTGATGTTACTGTTACCCTAATTTTACACATTCCAATCTAACAATCATAAACAACCTAAGATTTCATGAAGGTACACCTCTTTGATATTTCTATTTAGTAATGAAAATGCAATACATTGACATTGCATTCATACTATCAGATTTTTGTACTCTAAGTATTGATCATGTTTAGATTTTCAAATTTCACAATTGATCATTACATTGTGCATTCAAACTAAATGTAATAAACATATGTTTCTTCCAAATTACATCTTTTCATATTGAAACTTAGAGGTAATTAAATAAAATAAAGCATGATAGAAGCATGAGTAGGGGTCCATGCATTGCCTTGTATGGTGTTCTGCATTTAGTAACTGGTTGTCTGCCTGGTCCAAGTCTCCAGGACTATGTCATTAATCTTCATGTCATGTGCTTCATTTTAGGTCTAGGGTCTTGTCCTATATCATGAAAAGAGAAAAGAGTTAGATTCAAATTGGATCTAAGCAATGCATTAAAACCAAAATATCGTACAACAGTCAAAATTTTAGAACTATAAATCCACCGATAACGTCAATACAACAACAAAGTATGCATCTACACAACCTGAATAAAAGTATCAAAGGGGCATAACTCCAAGATACCTTTTACTATTTATGGTTATCATTCTGCATTGTTCAAAAGTTGTTTATGAAACCAAAAATCTGAATTAAAGGAACTTAGTTCCTGTAGCTGAGAAACCTTTTTTAGAACATCAACAAATTAAGATAGTATACACAACCAATCAACCAACACTAATGCATAGATGGAATTTCACATGGTACTCACACAAAAACATTTATCGGTTGATTCTCTCCACTAACATAACATGTTTATTTAATGTTGTGTGCAAAAAAAGTGAATAGAGATGGATCAAATGTAGAAAGAAACATGATCAATGAATTCACTCATTACAGATGATAAAGAAAATGTTGTGAGTGTCATGAGACCGTGCTTGAACCTCATAAGATGCGATATGAAAGAATGCTAGGATTTCATGAGTTCAAAATTTGATAGGAAGGTGGTTTTAGTGAACTTCTTGTTCTTCTACACCTTTTTATGTTATTTAAGACAAAATTCAGATTACAATAATGTTGTTAGAAGGTGCATGAGAAATGAAATAGATGATCAAGTGCAAAAAAGAGAACTGTAAATCCAGTAATGAGGTAACACTGTACTCTATCAGTTTTGTTATAAAGACTGAATGAAATGTTGTTTGAAATGGAATGAATGTGCATATCAACAAAATCAAATGATAGTGCATATTGAAAAGAAGAGAATAAAAATAATGTTGTTATGAAGTAATATGCATATACAAAAAGAGCTAATTTCATTGTTATCAAAATAGAAATTTCATATAGATAGTTCATACATTATTGGTATCAGACAAATACTTCATTTTAGTGTTGTTATATACACTGGTGTGATTGAATAAGAGGAAAAAGGAACACAGTTACATCCATGTTTTGCAGAAGGAAGAGAAAAAACATGTTCAAACATTGGTATCTTTTGTTAAGAATATGTATGGATACACAAGAATGGAACAAAACAGCATGTTCTTAGAATGAAAATCGAATGGCTCTGTTATGGATCAAAAATTGATGTCAAAGACAGTTATCTTACATGTTCAAATAAAAGTTTTATTGTTGGATGTTGTTAATATGCATGTTCAATGCATATTCAAAGGGATGTTCAAGTAAAAATGATGTTAATTAAAATTTTTTATGCATTTTCAGATAAGATGCAATTAAGAATTAAAAGTGAATAATAGTATCACTATATTATTACCAAATGCATATTTAAGAGTGGAAAACAAATGACAAAGCAATGTTGCTTGTAAATAATGTTGTTTATTTAATGTTGTTAGGTGCACATTCAAAACGATGAATGTAGTGTATATGCCAGAATAAAAGGTAAGTATTGTTAATGTTTTTATTTATGTTCAAATGAAATGACTAATAAAGAATGGACATTAAATTACAATATTATTTTTGCATGTTCAAATAAAAGTGTTAGTAATATGCATGTTCAGAATAGAGATTAAATGACAATGCTATTACAAAAGGAAAGATGCATTATTTTTAAAGTATTGATATTTGTTTCACAATATTATACATGGGAGTCACGAGCCCTTGCTTGAACCCCCATATGTGAATCTCTTTCTGGAATCACAATAACGGATTGGATACACTTGGGATTATCATGTTGAATGTATACAAAAGGTATTTTGAGCAAGATCGAGCACATTGTAAGGTCATGACCCCAATGTTTGTCATTGATATTTTTGCCAAGGGAGACTACACAATGATAACATTCATACATAATGGCTAATGAAAGAGAGTGACAAGGTCTCAAGAGTGTGATAGCATCCAAAGAAATATAATCATTGTCGATAGTGAACAAAGGACAACATATAAGTACAGATCATAAATAAAACCACAAGAAGATGGCATATGACAAGAATGTAGATATCCAGTGGAGTGGAATGACAACATAATCATATAGTGAAGACAAAATATAGTATGCTTCAACTTCAACAAAGAGTAAGGTGGTTTTAACCAAAGATGCTAGTATTCAAGCATTAATGCAAATAAACATGGAGACAACAGAGTGACAACTCAAAAACATCAATTGTAGACTCCCATTAGAGCTGAAAACTTCATCATTAATGAACAACATACATCAATGTGCATAGATCTAGGTCTATCCAAAACACACATAAGCTTATCTAACAATGAAAATCTATGAAAAAAAGATGAAAATAGACATGGTGGAGTTTTCAAAAAAAAGTAATAGAAAAACCTAGATATATTTGCCACCAAAGAGGGATAACTAGATCAATAAAACCCCAAATATAACTATAATGAACATAGTGAAGCAATAAATTATTATTAAACAATGACTAGAGTGAGCCCTGTTGGTGCCCAAAAAAGCTAAATTGGATTTCCTATGGACTTGCCAATCCAATGTTGGGAAACCCGAGTGATTTGGCCAACTAACAAGTCATAACCAAGGCAAGGTTGGAACTTCTGCAATTCTAGCTCTTCAAAACCAAGGCTAGTAGGCCTATACCTTGACTTATCCTTCAAGTTACAAGGATTTTTATAGCAGATAATAAACACTTCAACCTTCTCTCTCAAGTATGGCAAGGAACTTGAAAGAAATCTAACAGAAAGCAATATATCGTGAACTGTAAACTGAAATACTTTAAGTAATTGAAAGAATGTTTAGTAAATGTGTATGTAATTTCAAATGAATAGATAGATAAGATATCAGAAAACTATAAACAATGAACTGAATAACTATAATCAAAATAATGATTAGACTAGTGCCTTATTCTACCATGGGCAATAGAGTCAAGATCATTCCAATCTTATGTTCAACCTCAGAGATAGTTTTACAAGAAAACGTATCACTTCAAAGGTGTTATGCAATGTACATGCAACCTAAAAAAAATTTAGAGATATTTCAAATGGTTAATACTTCTTAGATGATAGACCAATTGACTAAGGCCTCAATCAATGGAATTTAACCATGCAAAATGAGAAAACCAATTGAAAATATAGACTATGAATCAAATTATGAAGCATGCACATCAAACTATCACTTTGAAGAAGTTCTAATGGTTTATCTGAGGGACTAATTGTAAAATGATAATGAAACTATTACACATGTGAAAGAAAAATGACTTATCTTTATTGATTTTGAAAAAATAGTTAATCCAAGTCCATGTTATACTTGTTGATTAAAAAATATCCAAATATGTGAAATTGTATTATATTGTATATCTTCTCTTTACATTTTACATTATGTGTATATATGTGTTTGAGTGGATTTCACACCTCTTTAGGGTGAAAAGACACAACTCTCATTACAAATTATTTTGGAAAAATAATAAACTAACTAAAAAATAACTACCTAACTTTCGAATTTGGCTTTGGTCAAAAATCCAAAACACCTCATGAAAAGATAATATTTCTACTAGAGATAGGAGATTTTATTTTCCAAACTGGTTCATTTTTTTATTTTTAAAATTTGACCATATTTATCCTGTATCAAAATCATATTTGTAGCAGGTCTAAATCCCAACATTTTCTGAAGGCTTTGAAATTAGTTAGTTCTATTTATTTGTGCTATAAAGCTTCATTCCTTTGATATTTTTTTATGGAGGAACATGCTTCTTGATAATAGATTGGGACTTCTAAATTATCAAAATTTAGGGTACCACTAGTGGCTCTTTCTGGGGATGTATGCTCCCAGTGAGCATAGAAAGATTCTAGCTATCTCTAGAGAAGCGGACCAAGTATCCACACTTAATCTGATGCAAAGTGATTTGATTCTCATCTTTAAGATTTATCTTTATACCAATAGGCTCATGAATAAATTTCATAGGAACATTCAATTGGGTGGCCCCAGGCCCCCAAAAAAATGAGCACTTCTTCTTTCCTCTATCGAACACAAAATTTTGATCATGTAGTACTTTGGATCTCCCAAATACGATGCCACCACTCTCATGGAAAACATTCATTTCTTTATTAACACACTTTGACTTTTGTTTACCTTTATAAAATTCAGCAGGTGCACTATATTGCTTGCTAAATAGAAGATCCCCATGCATTTGATCAACCCTAAAAGTAACTATATTAAACTCTTCTACTTGGATTCCTTTATGTACACAATATTCCCTATACTCAAGATGTTGTTTCTTTTCACAAAAAATATTTGGAGATAACTCACATTTAGGATCTTCCTTCTTATCAAGAATTTGATCAGATAAGATACTCGGATAGTTTTTAGAATTAATCTTCAACACATTCTCCTCATTATGTTTGTTTGATTCCATCTCATCTTCACATGTTTGATACAACTTCTTCTCATAGAATGAAATAATGCATGTCTCACTTTTTGAATACACTTCCCCATACATATTTTGACTTTCATCATCTTCAAAATGATCACTAGGCTCACTATCTTTATCATGGTGTTGATGGACTTGATTGCATATAAAATATTCTTCAAATAATGGATTCAAGGATATAGAGAACTCGGGCATATCTCCATGAGAGATTTCATCTGAAACTTCATTGTGTTCATATGTTGTATGTTGTTCTATTTCATCTCCATTATTTGATTCTTGAAATTTATCATCTTCTTCATCTAGTACTCCCTGAGTATGTACTGATCCACTTTCTTATCATGGTGCATTGAGAAAAAAATTTGACCACTCTTCTCAACATGTTTTTGATATTCCATGTCAAGTAAATATGAGGTTTCTTCTATACTAAGAAGAGCTTCTTCCTCATCATCATGGTCATTGATACCTATTTCCATGAAAATCTCACTACGTACAGATTCTACTTCAATATGATATGAATTTTCTTCCTCTATGTCATCATTCTTTTCTTCCCTCAATACTTCACATATTTTATCAAGAAAAGCTAGTAGTTGAGAATCATGGTAGATTCCTAACTCACAAAGTGTATCCATTAATTCCCTTCCCAGAGGCTTGATATCTGAAGGTATGTACCGATAGATCTTTATCATTCTCATGAACAACTATAGTGCAGGTTCACCATTATATCTTTCCAAACTGAAGAATGTATCCAAAGGGGACATGTCAGATTCTTCTTCCAAAATATAATTTGGCTCTCTTTCCTATTCATAGCACATGAATTGTTCATAACACATGTTATCTTCTTCACCACTGACATCATGAAAGATATCAAGAAACCAATGCTCAAATTGTCTCCATGATGAGATGGATTGTGTGGGTAGTGATTCATATACTTGTCTTGCATTATCTTTTAATGTCTTAACAAATAGCCTCATCACCTGATCCTCTGTAGAAACCTCATAATCTTCTATGAATGTATAAAGTGCAGCCAAGTGTTGTAGTGTCGATTCATCCCATTCTCCATGGAACTTTGGTAGAAGTTATGAAGTTTTAGGAGATAACTTATTTGGGATGCATTGAAATCTCCTAAAATCTAATGGCCTGATAACATCTGGAATAAAATACTTTCTTTTAAATGATGGATACATTTGAAAATACAATCCACCATCTCCTTATGAGTCTTCTCCCTCAGTAGAGTCACTAACTGAAATGCTTTTTTCAATAGAGTTACCACTTTCTTATCAGAAGGAAAATACTTACTGTCTTCTAAGTTCTTTTCTCCCAGTAGAGTCTTAAATATATCACCAGATATTCTAGGTAAAATACAAAAATGTTCTTTTGAACAAATCCCCAATGGATTCACCAATTTTTTGGTGCCCAAAAAAGCTAAATTGGATTTCCTATGGACTTGCCAATCCAATGTTGGGAAACCCGAGTAATTTTACCAACTAACAAGTCACAACCAAGGCAAGGTTGGAACTTCTACAATTCTGGCTCTTCAAAACCAAGGCTGGTAGGTCTATACCTTGACTTATCCTTCAAGTTACAAGGCTTTTTATAGCAGATAAGAAACACTTCAACCTTCTCTCTCAAGTATGGAAAGGAACTTGAAAGAAATCTAATAGAAAGCAATATATCGTGAACTGTAAACTGAAATACTTTAAGTAATTGAAAGAATGTTTAGTAAATGTGTATGTATTTTCAAATGAATAGATAGATAAGATATCAGAAAACTATAAACAATGAACTGAATAACTATAATCCAAATAATGATTAGACCAGTGTCTTATTCTACCATGGGCAATAGAGTCAAGATCATTCCAATCTTATGTTCAACCTCAAAGATAGTTTTACAAGAAAACTTATCACTTCAAAGGTGTTATGCAATATACATGCAACCTAAAACAAATTTAGAGATATTTCAAATGGTTAATACTCCTTAGATGATAGACCAATTGACTAAGGCCTCAATCAATAGAATTTAACCATGCAAAATGAGAAAACCAATTAAAAATATAGGCTATGAATCAAATCAGGAATCATGCACATCAAACTATCACTTTGAAGAAGTTCTATTGGTTTATCTGTGGGACAAATTGTAAAATGATAATGAAACTATTACACATGTGAAAGAAAAGGGACTTATATTTATTGATTTTGAAAAAATAGTACATCCAGGTCCATGTTATACTTGTTGATTAAAAACTATCCAAATATGTGAAATTATATTATATTGTATATCTTCTCTTTACATTTTACATTATGTGTATATATGTGTTAGAGTGGGTTTCACACCTCTTTAGGGTGAAAAGATACAACTCTCATTACAAATTATTTTGGAAAAATAATAAACTAACTAAAAAATAACTACCTAACTTTTGGATTTGGCTTTGGTAGAAAATGAAAAGCACCTCATGAAATGCTAATATTTCTACTGGAGATAGGAAATTTGATTTTTTGAACTGGGTAATTTTTAGATTTTTAAAATTTGACCATCTTTATCCCCTACCAAAATCATCTTTGTAGCAGGTCTAAATTCCAGCATTTTCTGAAGGCTTCAAAATTAGTTAGTTCTATTTATTTGTGTCATAAAGCTTCCTTCCTTTGATCTTTTTTTTATGGAGAAACATGCTTCTTGATAATAGATTGGGACTTCTAAATTATCAAAATTTAGGGTACCACCAAGCCCAAGTGTCAAAAACCTATGTTTTGATTGCTGGTAAAAAGAGGTTTTATGGGGAACCAAAACCCCTTACAACCATTAAAAAAAGATATACATCATAAAAAGGACTAAACAGAGATAGGAAATGAGACCCAGCCCGTAACACCCAGAACCAAACATAAAACTAGAGAAGAAATCTAGAAACCAGCTAGGCCCTTTGGCAACCAAAAGGCAAAAAATGAAGTAGCCAAAAAATAGGGGAACTACTTGAATTAGGAAAACTCCAGGAGAGTGCCTTATGCTTCCTTCTTAGGTTTGGAGACCTTTTGGATGGAAACATTGGAATCCAAAAGCTTCGAAATCCTATCTTGGATTTTCTTTTTCTTGGCTGAATGTGTGCACTTTCACAGACCTGCATCTTCCATGTTGTCTTTTTCATCATCGATCTTCACACTTGGGGAGCCAAAATCTAGCTTAGAATTACTGGAATTAAAACACTCCATAGTGGAACCCATGAAGATATTGTTATCCTATTGGAAGT
This sequence comes from Thuja plicata, assembly GCA_018584345.1. Classification (NCBI taxonomy): domain Eukaryota; kingdom Viridiplantae; phylum Streptophyta; class Pinopsida; order Cupressales; family Cupressaceae; genus Thuja; species Thuja plicata. The sequence continues at coordinate 2,605,903 of MU227846.1, forward strand.
ACAATATTGGGAAAGAAAGATACTGGAAGGGGGGGGTGAATTAGATCTTAAAACTTAATCACTGAAAACAAATTGATCCACATTCATACATATATGAATTTAACCTAACATCATATAGCATCCAAAACATGAAATATATAACCCATAACACATAATTTTGGTAACCTAGAAACCCAAATAGGTAAAAATGGGGTGGGGATGACACCCACAAAATCTTCACTACTACAACAATAAAGTGTACATGTTAGAGCTACAAGAGTTTGATTACAAAGAGAAATATACCTGGTTAAAGCTCTATTCGGTTAAGAACTAAAGATCATTACAATCTACCTTGTGAAAGGATTTCAATTTATAATAAAGTAAGCACTTGGTTAAGATATTTAAAGTAGGTCTGTTAGAACCACTGTGTTAAGAGATTTTACCTGATACAACTGTTAGAATGTTTCAAGTAGTGATCCTTTGCTATGCACTCAGATCTTGATGATGGATCTTCTCTTTCAAATACCTTCTATGATCTCACAATCTGATATGTCTTTTGTCTCCTATTCACTGCTTTGTCATACTTCTTGATCTAAGCTTCTGCACAAAATAACTCATTGGTCATCTCTCATGAACACACAACCCTTCACTCTGTACTCACTCTATTATAATAGGGTTAGAAGAAATCTTATATGTCTTTATGGGTCTGTTAGCAAGATCTAGATCAACGATCAAGATCTAATATTTATGCCTCTAAGGCATTCTAATTTTCTGATTAGCTCCATGCCATGCATAAGATAAAACAACTAAATGTGTAAATAACTTCGTAGATAAATATTAAATGCTTACATATGTCGGTCCAAAGCTCATACAAGTCAGCCTAAAAATTTTACCGCAAAGTTTGAATCAATCCTAACATGTATACAAAAATTATTATGCTCGGTACTTAACATCTCTGTCGCTTGGCACTTAAATATTCTACTTGGCTCGGCATGATGTAACTCAGCAACCTGTATACTTTCTTGGCAATGTTTCTCACCCTTGAATACTTTTAGCTTAGCCATAGTGATAACCAACTAAACCTGCCTATGTAAATGACTAAGTGTTGGTCACTAATCATCAACAAAACTTAGGGATTAACAATCTCCCCCTTTGATATTAGTGGAAAAAACACACTTATCATTTCAATTTGTTCCGTCCAAAATGTTTCCTAAGTACACAATGTAATCCCCCTAGGAATGTACTCCATACTACATACAAAAATTTACATAATATACATGCCTTCAAAAATATTTACAATTATACCTGTACTATTCCTCTTACGCTATATACTTGTTATATTCCCCCTTGTTTTTGTCACTGATTGCAGGTGGGGTTAATTTATACTTATCCAAAAACTATTTATGAATTTGTAAGGTGGATGCAAATGCAATGTCCCAAGTGTCCTTAACAAACTTCATAACCTCTAATTTGACTTCTAGCTTGACAGCTAGACTCACTAAACTTTGTACAGTAGAGAGATCTGAATTTCTCTTAACCAATTATTTTGTAGCTAAAATTTCTTTCTAAATTACCTCTAGATGAGGTATTAGGTTTGTCTGAATGGTAATCAATTTGGCCTTTATCCAGCCATCTTTAGCCATGAGCTCGGCTATTTTCCTTTGTGCATTAGTCAATCTATTAAAATGTAAGAAACTAGTGCTAGCATCCATACTTAGTGAAATCCCATTTGACTTCAATTCTGATTGCAATTTCTTTATAACCTATAGGTTATCCTTTTTGAAGAATTCTACATCACATAACTTCTTATACAAAGAATAAACATTAGTTGCAACTTCAATCAAAATGTCTACAAGAGAAGAAATTTCAACCTGCTTTGTCACAATCTCTTTTGAGATTCTCACCAGTACTTTGGGAACAAATTTAATCTCAGACCATTGCAATAACTTCTCATTTGATTCAATGTTGTCATCATTTACCTTCTACACAATATGAACTAACTGTTCAAGAATAGGAGCTTGAGTATTTTCATCTTCCATGTCAAAATATTTTACAAATATATCCTTGATGACATGTAACATCTTCTTTTTCTTTTTCTCTCTTTTCATTTCTTCCTTCTTTTTCTTCCTCTTGAGTAATTCTTGAAGAGTCTCAATCTCTTCATAAGACAAAACATTGGGATCCCATTGTGGAATCACAATCACTTCATCTAATGTGACATTAAGAGTGGGAGACTTCTTCTTCATAACTTTCCTCCTCTTAAATTTAGGTGAGCTACTTCATAGCTTCATTTCCTCAATACCTTTTCCTATGTTAGTAGCAGTCACCATTCCATCTTCCAATTCAATCAAAATTGCCTGTTGATTAGGCATACCTCCTATTTTAGGTCTAGTGGGAGTAGATGATACAAAGTGTGGTAAATAAACCAACACTAGAACCTCCTCTTGTTCCTTAGGCTCATTATCAGTATCCCTCATCTCCTTTCCACTATCTAAAACTATTTTCACATCCTCTAAAATAGGTGAATTTTGTGTATTTACCTCTTGTTCATCTATCTTCTCCTTCTCTGCTTCCTTTTGTTCAACTTTATCTTCAAGTTTCTCTATACTCTCCTCTCCTTTAGCCTTAGTATCCTTAATAGGTGATTCTATACTTGTATCTCTTGGCTCATTCTAACCCTCATCATTCAAATTGCTAGTCATTAATTATGATGTCAATTGGACTCTCTTCTATCAGATCAACAATGTTTACTATATCTGTTTGTTCTTTGGGTTCTGCTTCAGTCTTGTCAGGCTCAGTAGCAATTTTCTCTTTTGTTTTCTCTACTACAGGGGTGGTTTCAACTTCTTTATCCTTCTTCTTAGATGTTCCTTCATCGATCTTCTCTTTTTGTGGAGCTACCAATATAAATATTTCCTTCCATATCCTAGTACTTTGTTGTACTACACTTTCAATATCATTTTTCAAAACAACATATCCTCTAAGTTTAGGTTTGAATTTAAGCTTGCATTCCTTAAGAAATTTATCTCTATTTTTCTTATTCAGCTCAAGCATGACCTTAGCTAATGTACCTTCTCTAATCTGTCTCTCAATAGTAAGTGCAAATTCCCATTTTCTAGATAGAAACACATATAGTTCAGTTGGCACATTGTTTCCTATCTCTATATGAGTTAACTTGAAATTGCTCATCATATCTAGTAGAGCTTCTTGAACTTTATGCTTATCTTCTACCTTCAATTTCTCATACTTGATAAACTTAAAACTAGATAACCCTAAAAACTTCCTCAAATTCTCACATACCTCATTAATATTAGTGGTTCTTTTGAATGGTGCAGTTGGTATGTTTCTAGGTTCATCAGTTTCAGTCTTTTCTTCATCACTTTTTGGATCCAAATGTAGTTTCCTCCTTGGTCTTTTTACTTGTAGGCTCGGCACAACGTTTGTTTCAAATTTAGTCTTTGATCTAGAACTAATCTCTCCAATCTTCTTTTCATATACTTTTTTTTGCACTACTAGAGATGTAGCAGCAAATGCCCTTGTCCTTGGTCAATTGGCAATGGGAGGGGTAACTTTAGGTTTTTCTTGGCTAGGATTAGTTACCTTGTCTATTGCTAGTTTCTTTCCTTTTTCCTTAACAATAATCTCTTCTTCAAATTCACTTACTTCTTCTTCTTCTGATATATCTTCTCCTTGTCCAGTAGATAGGCCTAGAGGTGCATCCTCTGGCTCCTCATCACTCAAAAATCCAACCATTTTCTTTAAATTCTTCACAATATTTTTCCTCTTTCTCTCCATGGTTCCTGCCTTTAGATTCATAGATATCTTTTCCTTAGATTCATCATAATTTCTAAATCTCTTTTCTTTTGTATCAATCTCCTCTTCTAGGAGTGCTGTGACAGTTGTTGATGTTTCATCAATGTTAACTTCATAGGGAAATGGCTCTAGCCATGATACCCTAGGTGTCACAACCTAAATGTATGTGTAATTTGTGTCAACTAGAAAACATGTCTCCTCATAGTACTTTTCCACTAGTGAACTAGGAATTCTAGTCCTTTCCTCATTCTCTTTTTCAATGCCACAAAGTAGTTTCCCATGATACCATTGAAATTAGTGCCTAATTTATGAATACATTCACTAATCTACATAGTAATAGGTCTATCCTTCTTCCAAAACAAATTTCCCAGTGTAGGAAATAAATTTTGTATATAGAAGAATATGAAAACTAGTAAAGAACCAAAGTTACATGATGAGCTCTTAGATTTTATGATTTATAATAGGTTCTTGGCTAGTTACGTTAACTATAGCTCGGCAAGGTCGTAGGTGTGATTCTTTTTAACTTTCTTCCATGCTTGGTCCACAACGGTTCATGGAACACTATCCAGTTAGCTCAACTAATAGAACTTATGTGCAATCACTGTCACTCCAAAGTCAAGTTCTAAATCTTCAATTGTAGAGATAGTCATACCTCTATTGTTCCAGACAGCTCCTGTGTTAGTTGTTATATCTTCCTTACTTTGATCTCTCATCGTTCATTTTTCGTTGACAACAAGATATCTATTTACTCAATGAATAATGTCTTTAGTGATCCTAACTGGTCCATTGTCTAGCCACATATGCATATCATGAACTCAACTTAGAACAACTTTAATCTATTCAACTTTGAAGTCTGGTGGAAAATCTAGGGCACGAGTTAACCCTTTGTCGGCTAAATGCTTGAATTCATTCTTCAGAACTCCATTTTTGCACAATTTGTTGTAGGATTCCCTCAATTCACTATCACCTACTTCACTAATCTTAACCATGTAACAAGATCTAGCATCGTGGATCATAAGTACCTTTGGTGGAATAGATGAGAGGGATCTATTTAGATCACCTAATTTTGCGCTTTCAGGAACGGCTCGGAAGTTAGGAGGTGCACACACATCAATTCTCACCAGCTAAATTTTCTTTAGCTCCTCCTCCATACCCTTGACTGGTGTAGAAGAACTTGCATCTATAATCTCTAAAGTTAGGGTTTGAAAATGAAGAATAGGGTACCTCGGCAAGTAACACTTTGCACTGTTCACCTTAGGGTTGTCGATGGCATGCTGCCAAGATCTTAAATGAAAACTTTGCTAAGATCAATTCTGCAACTTCTTAGATCACTCTGTAAATACTAAAAAGTGCAAGGTAAAATGAAGAATAAATGGTTCATCCTTATATAGACTCAAAAGGTCAAGGTAGGTAAGCAATAAATGTTCTATCCATTAGGTTAGTGTAAACCAGCTATCATTGGATGAGTACCGCAACTTGCATACAACTTGAATTACCATACTTGACCATCGCAAAAATTACTTGACCAACCAGCTCGGAACCTATAGTGCAGTTAACTCTTCTTAGCATTTGTCACAAACATCTCTAGGTGCATCTCAACATATGCAAATATGGACTTTGGCACATTTACATATTAGGAACTGATGTAAGATTTGAAATTTAAATGTAGTTCCTTACATACCTCTATTTCTCAGTTAGAGATGGTGTGATCACCTGATCCATTGGATTGGGTGACCTTGGCTTCAGTATTTTCACTGCTGCTCAGCTCTATTTTCCTTACCCATGTCTGGTTCATATGTGCTCTAATTTCCTCAACAATAGGAGGAGGTACTCTTGTAATACACTCTCTCTTAGTGTGACAAATATTCAAACAACTAAAGAAAACTAGGCTTCCATTCATCCAACTCTAAGATTTTCCTCTAAAATGTGTCTTTAAGCAATCTTCAGGTGCATGTCCTTATTCTTCATAGTAACGACAACTTTGCCTTGTGTTATAATCCCAATTGTAAGTGTTTCCTTTCCTAGGTGCTTTTTTTGTGTCTTAGATGTCCATTGTTTTTTAGCATTGGATCTACAGTCTTGTGCTTTATGACCATATTTCTGACACTTGTAACAATAACCATTGAATCTTGGTCTGGGAGGTGCATCATTTTCTACAGTGCAACAATCATGTGCTTTATGTCCAAACTTCTTACAATTAAAATAGTAACCATTGAACTTAGGTTTAGGATTGGACTTACCTTTCTTGCTTCAAAAAATGTTTGTTGTATGACCTAGTTTTCCACAGTGGTGGAAAATAGGTTTGTTGTTCTTTGTCTTTGCATTCCTCCTTTCACCATTCTTAGATGATTCTCCTTTCTCAGTAGATGTCTTAGGTTTAGTGTGACCTAATCCATAAGAATCTTTTGGTCTCCTTGATGCTTCCATTAGATTCTCAAAATGAGTCAAAGCATCATTAGGTTTATTCAACCTTTCATCTAGTTCCTTCTCAGATCTCAAATCATCTTTCAATTGATTATTCTCATATCTCAGATTCATCATTTCCATATCTTTCATACTAATCTAATGATTTGCAAGTACCATTTTATTTTCCATGTCAATCTGATTGATTTTAATCATTTTCACATCATGTGTCCTTTCATCAAGTCTGATAGTTGTCACTCTCTTATCTTCTTCTGCCATAGCTTTGTCATCTTCAGCTTTCTTCTTTTGTTCCACTACTTCACATAGTCTTAGTGTCTACATTTCTTGTTCTCTTTTTAGGTTCCTAAATTCTTCATACAACACGTTGTTCTTTTCTAGTAGATCTGCAATTGCTACATCACTCTCAGTAGAATCTCCATTCTGAAAAAGATTTGTAGTGTTATCTTCCTGATAACGAGTATCATTCATTTGTTTGGCCAAATCTTTCCTAGCTATCAATGACTTCTTCAATTCTTTTCTTTCTATCTCAAGCTGATGTAATGATAGTTGAATCTCAATCTTCTGATTCTCAATGACTTTACCCAACTTGTAAACCTTCATCTAAAGATCTGTACTCACAAGCTAATTAAAAGCTTTTATAGGAGAAATGTGCTCTGATATCAATTGTTGGAAGTACAATATTCAGAAAGAAAGATACTAAGAGGGGGGTGAATAAGATCTTAAAACTTAATCACCTAAAAAAAATAGATCCCCATTCATACATATATGAATTTAACCTAACATCAGATAGCATCCACAACATGAAATATATAACCCATAACACAGAATTTTGGCAACGCAGAAACCCAAATAGGTAAAACTAGGGTGGGGATGACACCCACAAAATCTTCACTACTACAGCAATAAAGTGTTCCTATTATGGCTACAATATTTTTATTACAAAATGCAAACTACCAGGTTAAAGGTCTATTCGGTTAAGAACTAAAGATTATTACAATCTACCTTGTGAAAGGATTTTAACTTAAAATAAAGTAAGAACTCAGCTAAGATTTTTAAAATAGGTCTGTTATAACCACTCTATTAAGAGATTTGACCTAATACACATGTTATTATGTTTCAATTAGTGATCCTTCATTATGCACTCACATGCTGATGATGGATCTTCTCTTTCCAATACCTTCTGTGATCTCACATATGATATGTCTTTTCTCTGCTATTCACTGCTCTATCATTCTTCTTGATCTAAGATTTTTCACAAAATAACTCACTGTTCATCTCTCATGAACACACAACCATTCTCTCTATACTCACTCCTTTATAATAGGGCTAGAAAAAATCTTATATGTCTTTACGAATCTGTTAGCGAGATCTAGATCAACGATCAAGATCTAATATTTATGCCTCCAAGGCATTTCAATTTTCTGATTGGATCCATGCCATGCATAGGATAAATCAATTAAATGCATAAATAACTCTATAGATAAATATTAAATTCTTACATATGTCGGCCCAAAGAACATACAAGTCATCCTAACATTTTATCTCAAAGTTTGAATCAATCCTGACATGTATGCAAAAACTATTCTGCTCGACACTTAACATCTTTGTCGCTCAACACTTAAATATTCTACTCGGCTCAGCATGATGTAACTCAGAAACCTATATACATGCTCAGAAATGTTTCTTGGCCTTGAATAGTTTTATCTCAGCCACAGTGATAACCAACTAAAAATGCCTCTATAAATGACTAAGTGTTGGTCACTAATCATCAACAAAACTTAGGGATTGACATATCCTTCATGTGTTTTTTCAATGTGTTCTCCAGAATGTCAAATCTATCATGCAGATTCTTCAAATGTTTTCCATCATCCTTGTTATATTTACAATCAACCCCTACTAGCCTAGAATATTGATTTCCTTGGATAAGATCAACACAAGCAGACTGAGCTCTAAATCTGAGATGGAGACTTTTGATTTCCTTAAATACCCATTTCATCAGTCAAAATGAGCACAATGACATTGCCTTCACAGTTTGAAGGAGGCCAAATGGGGGCTCAATTTTTTCTTCGATGTCATCTTGGAGAATTTGGACATTCTTCTCTTGCATATACACCAATCTAGAGAAAGTAATGTTCTTAGAAGTAGCAGGGATGTTGGCCTTCTCCGCAGTGTCGTGACCTGGGTTTTTCTCCTCTTTCCTCTCTGACTGCACATGCATAAACACCTCAAGCTTCGGAGAGAAGGGATTTTCATTCTCTTTAGAACTCACATAATTGACTAAAATAGAAAGTTTTTGGCCACCCACATCCTCCTCAGTGACCTCAGGATCTTTACCTTTGTCCTTAGCAATATGGGCTCTAAGAGTTTTGGCCCCATCCTCGCTAGAAACACTCACAGAAGTAGACAAAGACTCCTTACTCTTTTCATCAGACTGGGAGTGGGGGAAGTAGTGTATTCCATCATAACCATCGACACTCTCACCATCTGAGTTCATGTCCATAACTTTATTTTTTTTCAAATTTCAACTTTTTAACAGTCGACTCTGTCATTTTTTCTCCCACCCTAATACTTTGTCCCGCTTTAGTAGAGCCAGAGTCTCTTGGAAAAATAATAAGAGAATTGGAGGAAGGAACTTTCTTAACATGTTCAACAATTAGGAGAATCAAACCCTCATGCAGAATGGGCTTACTTTCCCTATGCCTGTGGTCAGTAATACTATGATGAAGAGATTGCAATAGGTAAAAGGGGAAAGAAATTATCACCTTATGTCAAAAATGACATAACAACATGAAATGGTAGGAATGGGCCCCTTTTATCTCCCATTCAAAGAGACATACTCCATGACTTCCGTAATCACCTTCGCCTAGAATTATTTTATGGAATTGACATCATAACACCCTCTAGAGTCTTTCACTAGACTATCCTCTGTCGCTTTGTCCTTATGGAAGTGTTGAATATCCTTTTGGGATATCTTTTTGTCTTTGTAGAATTTTATGCCTTTGGTATTTAAACTTGTAACCTCAACAATATGGTCTTCTATAATATTGAAAGCCATCCCACTAATCACCACTCTACCATCCTTCCAGCTTTCCACAAAAGCATTTGTGATAGTGTCTTTTGAGACATGAAGGTGCTCCATGGATTTTGTGAGGCCTCCCTTGTTAAGCTTATCCCAAACCTCTATTTGGTTCTTCCATTTCTTACATTTTTTTGGCTCCTTTATATTTAGCCGACCTCCCAATGTACCTTGTAAGAATAGGTTCTCACTAATAATGGTTGAAGAAAGGAAGAGAAAGTGTAGAAAAGCCAAATTCAAATTTTTTAAATAGCCAGTGAACGCATGTCTACACTTCACATTCTTGGGAAAGACAAGCTTTTTTATAACCCTATTGACAGCTATTAATGACATACATAAATTCATGAAACATTTTTGAGATTTTCAAAATCTGCTCATTTTCTATGAGTCACATCATATGCCAACTTGGATCTCACCTCAACAATCAAATCACTAACTCCATTCTAGGTCATGATACCCTTGGCCTTAATAGTAATTTTATCTAGCGCATCTGTCATACAGTTCACTTCCCTGAAGTTATGCAATATGATGATATTAGTAAAAGAGTTAATAATTAAACAAGCCTCATTAATAATCACCTTGATTGACCATGAAGGTTTGGTAATCCATTTAATGCAATTTAAGATATTCATAGAATCACCTTCGTTCCACACATTTAAGGACATACTTTCATTAATTAATTTTGAAGTATGAAGAAGAGCCATCACCTCCGCCACATTGTTGGTCTGGACCCCAATGGGGAATGCAACGGTCACAAGACAATTTGCCTCTTTATCATGGATAATACAACCATATCAAATAGGGCCTCGATCCTCCTTCACTGGTCCGTCAAAAATGGATTTAATCCAACCAATAGGAGGGGAAAGCCAAATGGAATTCTCTCACCTGGATGGATATTTGGCAATAGATCTTGTTGAAACTCAAACATTCAAATCTAGCATAACTCCATTGAAACATTACAATTATCTCTAATTCTTCTTTTAATATCTTCCACAATCACAACCAGAGGCATAGAATTATCATGAAAGAATCTATCATTTCATTCACGCTGAATTTTCCAAATGATATCAGGAGTGATAATGTTCCACAACAATCTATCAATAGGAGAAGCTGCATTTTTCCACTGCTTGAAATGTTTTTCCAGATTGATCAGAAACACCCAGTGAATATTCTAGCATTGCAAGGTAAGTCACCAAACATATCTAGAATAAATATAGTCAATGGCCAAGTGTAAAACTAATTCCTCAACATTTTGGCAGAGAAAATATATGTTCTACATAATCATTCCTATTTTTTGGAGATTATCTATGGGGAGGATCTTGTTCTGCAAAACCATCCAAAAAAAGATGTTAATTTTAGGAGTGAGTTGTTTATCCCATACCTGATTCTAGAAGGGAAGAGGATCTAGGGACTTTATCGAGATCTCAAAGGCCAAAGAGAGAGAATAGATACCCAAAGGAATCTTTCCCCATATCAAATTATCCTCCTTAGAAGTGTCCACTTTCCATACATTCAAATCCAGCATAAGAAGTTTTAGCGAGAAGTCCACCTCAGAAAGGTCAACCAAGATATGGTTTTCCCAGTAATATGTGGCCCTCATACCAAATCTCTATTTACATATGTCAATAAAAGGTTGAATAGAAGGAATGGAATTCAGAGGAAAATCTTTGACCCAACAATCATCCCATATAATAATTCTCCTACTATTACCCAAAATCCACTTAGCACCCTTGAAAGCCATCTCCTTAGCTTGCTGGATACTGTTCCAAATGAAAGAACCCTGCACCTTCACATTAGACTTCATCAAGACCGACATGTGAGGGAATGAAAAGAGATATATTTTTTTTTAATAATGCCATTGCATTCTTTAATTTCACCATATATACACTAGATTTTATTTGCCAGAAGGGCCTGGTTAATAACCTTAAGAGGTCAAATCCCCAATGCTCCCCACTTCTTCAGAGTATAAATCTTATCCCACACCACAAGAGCCAGTCTCTTTCTGTCTTCCACTCCAGACCAAAGAAATTTTCTATGAATAGTGTCAATCACATCTAAAATATTTCTAGGGATCCTAAAAAGACTCATGGCATATGTGGGGAGGCTCGGCAAAGTAGCCTTCAAAAGTTGGAGTTTTCTAGCTTAGCTAAGGAGAGATCCCTTCTAACTAGCTAATTTCCTATTGAATCTGTCAATAATACCTACCCAAAAGGAGTTGGGAGGTTTCAATCCCAAAGGGAGACCAAGGTAAGTAGTAGGAAATGACCTAATTTCACACCCAATGATTCTTTCTATCATATTTTGTCTATCCTCTAGTGTATTTATAAAGTACAGAGAGCTCTTCTTCTAGTTGACAATTTGGCATGTAGCTGAAGAATAAATAGAAAGAGCCTATTTGATCCTTCTGGAATCCTAGATAGTAGATGACCCTATAATAACAATTTCATCTATGAATTAATCGTGGGAGCTAGGCCTAGAGGTAGAGGAAGGAATAAGGCCTTTTAGAAAATCTTCAGAAGCCATTTTCTAAAAATAATGTCCAAGAAACTCCACCAAAATAGCAAAGAGAATAGGGAACAAAGGGTCCCCTTGATGGAGCCCCCTTGTGGGCTTAAAGAAATAGGAAGAGGAGCCATTCACAATAATAATAGCCATCAAAGTATAGATAAGCTGGGAAACAAGTTGCAATAGTTTTTCACAAAATCCAAAGGATTGGAGAATGTTAATCAGAAAGTCCCAGTCCACTCAGTCATATGCTTTTGAGAGATCAATCTTCAAAATAAAAACCATGGTTAGAGGAAGAGTGGGTAGAATGAATAACCTCATGTACCTTCATAATGGAATCCAAAATTTTCCTTCTAGGAACAAAACCACTTTGTTGGGGAGAAATAATATGAGGAAGGACAACCAGCAACCTAAGAGTAAGAACCTTAGAGAAAATTTTATACACTGAGTTACATAAGCTGATCGGCCTAAAGGAAGAATTAGCACCAAGAGATCTAGGAATCAATGCAATAAAGGTAACATTAATTTCCTTAAGAAATTTTTTGCATCCAAAGAATTCTTTCACATCATGAAGATATCCCTGCCCACAATATGCCATAATTTATGAAATAAGAACCCAGGAAACCCATTTGGGCCCAGGGACTTGTCTCCCTCAAAAGAGAAAGCAACTTTATTGATTTCCTCTGAGGAAGGAATGGTAGTCAAAAACTTGTTTGTAGAATCATCCACTAAAGAAGGCATAGAATCAAGAATCAGAGCTTGTTTTTCCTAGGAAAGCAACTGATCTTTGGAGAGAAGAGAGGGAAAAAGTGTCAACCATAGCCTAGGATATATCTTTATCATTGCTAACCATTCCAGAGGCTAACCTAATTTTGGAAATTCTATTGGAGGCTCTATGTTTAGATGAATACATGTGGAAGAACCTGGTAATTTTATCTCCAGCCTTTAGTCACAGTGACCTAAACCTTTGTCTTAGGTACACTTCCTCTTTAGATATAATGTTATGAGTCTTGGCCAAAAGAATAGTCTCTTTATCCTTAAGGTCTTGAGACATACCTGTCTGCTGAATAGAATCCTGAATGATATCAAGTTCCGTTTGCAAGTCCAGCTTGACTTTGAAGATATCCTAAACCATTTCCTTACTCCAAGTCTTTATATTTTGTTTTATGTGTTGGAGTTTCTTAGACACCCGAAACATAGCAGTCCCATGAATGTTCACATTCCACCATTCCCAGATTCTTTGTTGTAACTTAGGGTGATCAATCCACATTTTTTCAAATCTAAAGGGGATATTACCCTTAACCTTCATTAAATAAAAAATAAAGGAGAGGGGAAAGTCATCACACACAACCTTCATGATAGAAGACAACTAGCAACAAAATTTATTTAGCCAATTTCCCAAAATTAGGTCACGATTGAGAGGAACCTGAATAAGGTCCTCTCCCAATCTTCTATTAAACCAAGTATAATTAACACCTTGTAGACCAATATCAACAAGAGCTTGATGAATGACAAAATATGTTAGATCAAATCTACCCTCCAGTTGACTCAAGCTATCAACCCCTCCAAACTTCTCATCGTCTTTCAGAGGATAGTTGAAATCTCCTATAACCAGCTAGGGAGAATCATAGAAAGAAATTCTATGATTTTCAACCATTTACCAATATTTAGCTCTATTAGATTTGAAGTTAGCATCATAGATATTAGTGGTCACCCATTCAAAATATGACTTGATATGAGTAAATTTAATGCTCAAACAATTAACATCATTATTACGAATAACACCCCTAATATTATTTTTATTCCTAAAAATTGCAATACCTCTTGAGGCACAAACAGAACTAGATCCAAAAAATCCTCCATTTTTTAAGATTCTAATTTTTTCAACCTTTTCTTTAATCATATTTTTTTCCCAAACCATCATGATATCATGTTTATGATCTCTTTCTAGGTTCCTCAACATATCCTACTTATGGGCAACATTGAGCCCCCTAATGTTCCATGTTATGATTTTCATTTGTTAACTTTAGTATAGACATCTTAGATGGTAAATTGCATACCATCAGCTATATCCTTTTTACTTTCTCTTTCTCTTATTTCTTTCTTTGAGGTTCTACCTAGTATTCTCTTTTGAGATCCAACATCCGCCTTCACACTTCAAACCTTAGAACCTCCATCAGCCCTACTCCAAGTTACCACTCCCTTGGAGCCAGGAGTAGAGAGTGATCTCTATTGTTTCTTTCCCATTTGAGTAGTCCATGGAGTCCCATTCAGATCTAGAATAACCAAACTAACAAACTGTTCTTCATCACCACTGCCAGACAGAGTGTCTGGAGTAGATGAAGATGCCTCCTCATCTGAATTTTTAGGATCATAGGAAGGAGAATTCTCCCCCATTTCCTTACTATCTAACTAAACAGTAAGGAAGGCACCTTCAACTTTGAATAGTGACTATTCTATAGCCTAGATAGGAACCACTACCTCTACCCACACTTCTTTCATTAGTGAATTAGATATGTGTGTACCAGAATTCACTATTTCTCCCTCTTCCAAGTTTAGAATCTCATTTGAGTCAATTGGTTCACCTTCGGTTAAAAATGGTGTCTTCTTCTACTTCCATATTAGTTTGTGTTCCTTAGGCAGAATAGGATCAAGGACCACTATTTTGGGGTCCTTTCAAACTTTTTTTGGACAATGATTTTTCCAATGACCCATTTTATGACACACAAAGAAGCCAAAGTGAAGAGATTCAAATTCCACTTCTTGCTTCCAGATACCCATCTCAGAATCGATGTTAATAACTGAAGGGGGAATATCAAACTAACAAATATTGACACATATTCTTTTAAAAACTAGACAGGACTTAGCTTTAGTCATGGATTCAACCATGAGAATCTCCCCACCAAAAGAGGAAGCAAAGCCCTTAAAGAATTCCTCATTCTAGAACACAATGGGAAAACCTAGAAACCTGACCCAGAACAGTGTTGCATTAGAGAAATTATTAGAATAATCTCATTTTGGAGACCACTTAAGGAATGTCACTATTGTTCTTCCAAACATCCATGGCCCTCCACATAGAACAAATTCTTGATCTTCTTTGTTATAAAAGGCGAAGGATAAAAACCATTTAGGTAAAGTAGCTATGCCAACTTGACCCTTCAAAGCCCATTTTTTTCTAACAAAATATCTAACCAGTTCAATGTTAGGATGAGGGCCAAGGAACTTACCAACCAGGGTAAAACCATTGAAGAGACTGAAAGATCCACCAAAGAATCAGGAACAAAAATGGCTACTTCATTATCCATAAAGCCATCCTTCACAGTTCCAACAACAGGAGAATGATTTCCCGATTATTTAGCACCCAATATGTCTGACCATTTTTGGGTTGAAGAGGTGTTTACCTCAAAAAAATAATCCCTTTTCGCTTTAGGGGACCCCACTAGTTGGTCCTTAAGGCTCTTTTTTCCTAGAAATTTGCTTGTCCTGAAATCTAAAATATTCTCTCTTTCCTTCAGTGGGCCTGAAGGATGAGACAAATCCTTAGGAGGAATCTCAGCAACACATAGCTTAGGCAAAGCACATATTGTCACAACCTGGCAGGGAGGCTTATTCTCCTTTCCACACTGAATGGAGCCTGACATTGCTAGGGTTCCGATCCAATCATTAATCCTTTCACAAACAAACTAATATTTTTTAAGCTATAGTGCTTTGATGCTTGATGGTTATCTTCTTTTTGAATGCTTCAATCTCAAATGCAAAGTGATTTTTTTTAATATCTTTTGCCAATTTATATAAAGATCAATTGCATTTAATGCTTTTTGTCCTAAAGCAGTTTATAGAGAGAATTTCAAACTTTTTGTGGATGAAGTAAAGGAAATGTGTGAATTCATACAAACTTAATTTGTGATCATATGCATGAATCCATAGGCGTATACTCAGAGGTGAGTATACCAGCCACGCAGGGGTTCAGAGCTAAATAGCTCCCCCTAAGACCATGAGGGTCAACTATTCAAAAGTAGAAGGTGCATCCACTGAGGATGCATCTGATACCTTGTTCTCTTCATTATCCTTATTTACTTCAACCCATATTTTGTCTGAGTTAGGTTTAGCTTCCAAAAACTTGACTTCTCTTGATTCTTCAAACAAAGACTTCTTAGAATTCTCTTGTCTTTTTGTTCTTGATCTGCAAAACCTTGAGATGTGTCCATCTTTTCCACATGACTGAAAAATGATAGGAGGTATGATGTTTTTACTCATCATGCTACATTGCTTGGTTGTCTGTCCATTGTAATTACATATCTGACATGTAATATTCTGCAAGTTTCTTTGAGGTTGATTTCTCTAATTGACTTGAGTTTGATTCCTTTGGTTCAGTAGTGGCTGATTTCTTATGTTTTTTTTGCAATGAATAGCCCTATGACCAAACTTATTGTAGGAGTAACAATAACCATTGAAGGTTCTTACATTCTTACAATCCCTTGCCAAATATCGATGCTTGTTATAGGCATAGAAATTATGGTTGACTACCTTGTGCTTATCTTTTGGTGGTTCTGCTTTGGTCTCTTCATGATTCTCACTTTTATTTTCTTCTAAAGACTCTGTTTGAGCTTTCTTTCTTTCTTGTAATGAACTGATCTCAATTTGAGCTATATCCCATACTAGTGGTATCACCTTTCAGCTTTTGTGCATAAAGTTGTGATTGAATCAGATCAGAGCTTGTGTGTAGTTTATCAATCTTATATTTTGCTCTTGATAATTCAGATTTAATTTTGTTCTTGATATTTTCCAATTCCAAGATTTTCATATTGGCCTGCATGAGTTCTTCATCCAACTATTTATTTTCTTTGTTCTTCTCTTCAATAGCTGATAAGCTATCAGTTAACTGATCATTCAATTCTTCTACCTTATTTTTTAGAGACATATTCTCTTCATTCAGTTTCAAATAATTGTTAGAGCAATCTTTCAGATCTTTCCTTAGTTTCTTGATAAGCATTTGTGAGCCATCAAATTTTAGTTTAAGTTCTATATTTTATTTCTCAGATCTGTCTAGATCTTCAAGGGCTGCTTCAAGATTCTTTTTTAGATGTTTGACTTCTACTAAATCCATGATCTCCTCAAGTGGTTAAACTTTTCTCTCTAAGGACCAGAGCTCTGATACCAATTGTTGGAAACACTGAGAGGGGGGCGGGTGAATTAGTGTTTAGCTAATTATTCAATTTCATCACTTTAAACATAAATCAATTAGATATCACTTGAAACTTAACACAAGATCTCATAACACATAATATAATTATGGGGAAACCTTGGTTAGAGGAAAACCCTGGTGGGAATTAGTACCCACAAATATTGTACTAGTATAATGAACAGTCTTTATAATGTAAGTACAATGACCTGGTTAAGGGTCTAACCCTCTTAGGAATATTTTACAAACAACCCTATTAGGGGTGAGGACTTAGTGTCCAAAATCTCACTGCCCAATAAGAAAGAAGGCTACAACCTCCTGTGAATAGATATGCACTATATCCAAAAGTGAACTGCTGTATGTGACATAGATGTCTGATGAGTTCTAGTTATGCGCTTATGCTCTTATCTTATTTAAAGGCTCTATCTCATTATGATATCTTCATACTGATCTACTTATATGACTTCTTTGACTATTTCCTTGACACTTACAATATATATTTACATTGCATATATATATATATATATA
>MU227846.1:2623651-2636424 GCA_018584345.1 Thuja plicata
TTATTACAATAGGTGCTTAGCCTTTACATAACAAAATAATACATGCTAATCAAAATCATGAAGTCAGCTTCATACTCTATATTCTAAACTGCTAATTTACTTTTTCTTTATGTAACTTGTCTGTACTTCCATTCTGTACCATGTTTGTATAGGATAACCACAACAACATACCATAGAGATTAGTTCTAAATGCACATATCCTGATGTGATTGTACGCATGTGTGTTGATGCCCTGATTGACTGCAAGTCACTGTTCTTCTCTATCTTCTACACTTAGTCAATTTTCACTTCATAGTTTACTGTCAAAACTTCATATGACTTTGTTGCCATAATGACAACACAAAATAATCTATATACTCCCTTGGAGTCAACTTTCCAATAGGTTTTTTTTTCTTTGTCTTTGCATTCCTCCTTTCACCATTCTTAGATGATTCTCCTTTCTCAGTAGATGTCTTTAGTTCAGTGTGACCTAATCTAGAAGAATCTTTTGGTCTCCTTGATGCTTCCATCAGATTCTCAAAATGAGTCAAAGCTTCATTAGGTTTAATCAACCTTTCATTCATTTCCTTCTCAGATCTCAAATCATCTTTCAATTGATTATTCTCAGATCTCAGATTCATCATTTCCATATATTTCCTACTAATCTCCTAATTTGCAAGTAGCAGTTGATTTTCCATGTCAACCTGATTGATTGTCATCATTTGCACATCATGTGTCCTTTCATCATGTATGATAGTTGTTACTCTTTTATCTTCTTTTTCCATAGCTTTGTCATCTTCAGCTTTCTTCTTTTGTTCCATTACTTCACATAGTCTTACTGTCTGCATTTCTTGTTCTCTTTTCAGGTTCCTGACTTCTTCACATAGTAAATTTTTCTTTTCTAGTAGATCAGCAATTGCTACATCACTCTCATTAGAATCTTCATTCTAAAATATATTTGCACTGTCATCTTCCTGATAATGAGTATCATTCATTTGTTTGGCCAAATCTTTCCTAGCTATCAATGATTTCTTCAATTCTTATCTTTCTATCTCAAGCTGATGTAATGCTAGCTAAATCTCAATCTTCTAATTCTCAAGTACTTTACCCAACTTGTAAACCTTCATCTCAAGATCTGTACTCAAAAGTTGATTAAAATATTTTATAGGAGAACTGTGCTCTGATATAAATTAATGGAACTATAATATTGGGAAAGAAATATACAAAGAGGGGGGTGAATCAGATCTTAAAATTTAATCACTTAAAAAAAATTGATCCACATTCATACATATATGAATTTAACCTAACATCAAATAACATCCACAACATGAAATATATAAACCATAACAAAAAAATTTGGTAACCCAGAAACCAAAATATGTAAAACTGGGGTGGGGATGACACCCACAAAATCTTCACTACTATAGCAATAAAGTGTCCCTATTGGGGCTACAAGAGTTTGATTACAAAATGCAATCTACCTGGTTAAAGTTCTGTTCAGTTAAGAACTAAAGATCATTACAATCTACCTTATGAAAGGATTTCAACTTACAATAAAGTAAGCACTTGTATAAGAGATTTAAAGTAGGTTTGTTAGAACCACTTTGTTAATATTTTTCACCTGACACACATGTTAGAATGCTTCAAGTAGTGATCCTTCTTTATGCACTCAAATGCTGATGATGGATCTTCTCTTTCCAATACCTTCTGTGATATCACAATCTGATATGTCTTTTCTCTGCTATTCAATGCTCTGTCATTCTTCTTGATCTAATATTCTTAACAAAATAACTCACTCTTCATCTCTCATGAACACACAATCCTTCTCTTTGTACTCAATCCATTATAATAGGGTTGGAAGAAATCTTATATGTCTTTATGGATCTGTTAGCGAGATCTATATCAATGATCAAGATCTAATATTTATGACTCCAAGGCATTCCAATTTTCTAATTGGTTCCATGCCATGCATAGGATAAAACAATTAAATGTATAAATAAATCTATAGATAAATATTAAATTCTTACATATGTTGGTCCAAAGCTCATACAAGTTGGCCTAAACATTTTACCTCAAAGTTTGAATCAATCCTGACATGTATGCAAAAATTGTTCTGCTCGGCACTTAACATCTTTGTCACTTAGCACTTAAATATTCTACTTGGCTTGGCATGATGTAACTCGGCAACCTGTATACTTGCTCAATAATGTTTCTCAGCCTTGAGTAGTTTTAGCTCAGCCACAATGATAACCAAATAAAATTTCCTATGTAAATGACTAAGTGTTGGTCACTAATCATCAACAAAACTTAGGGATTAACATATCCTTCATGTGTTTTTTCAATGTGTTCTCCAGAATGTCAAATTTGTCATGCAGAATCTTCAAATTATTTCCATCCTCCTTGTTCTATTTAACATCAACCCCTACTAGCCAACAATATTTATTTCCTTGGATAAGATCAACACGAGCAGACAAAGCTCTAAAGTTGAGATGGAGACTTTTGATTTCCTTAAATACCCATTTCATCAGTCAAAACAAGTACAATGACATTGCCTTCATAGTTTGAAGGATGCCAAATGGGGGCTCAATTTTTTCATCCATGTCATCTTGGAGAAGTTGGACATTCTACTCTTGCATATACACCAATCTAGAGAAAGTAATATTCTTAGAAGTAGAAGGGATGTTGGCCTTCTCCGCAATGTCGTGACTTGGGTTTTGCTCCTCTTTCCTCTCCGACTGCACATCCATAAAAACCTCAAGCTTCGGAGAGATGGGAATGTCATTCTATTTAGAACTCACATAATTTACTAAAAAAAAAACTTTTTGGCCACCCACATCCTCCTTGGCGACCTCAGGATCTTTACCTTTATCCTTAGCAATATGGGCTCTAAGAGTTTTGACCTCATCCTCACTAGAAACACTCATAGAAATAGATAGAGACTCCTTACTCTCATCATTAGATTGGGAGTGGGGGAAGTATTCTATTCCATCATAACCATCGACACTCAAACCATCTGAGTTTGTGTGCAACTTTATTTTTTTCAAATTTCAACTTTTTAACGGTCAACTTTGTCATTTTTTCTCCCACCCTAATCCTTTTTCCCACTTTAGCAGAGCTAGAGTCTCTCGGTGAAATAATATGAGGACTGGAGGAAGAAAATTTCTTAACATGTTCTACAATTAGGAGAATCAAATCCTCATGCAGAATGGGCTTACTTTCCTTACGCCCGTGGTCAGTAATACTATGACGGAGAGATTACAATAGGTAGAAGGGGAAAGAAATTATCACCTTATGTCAAAAATGACGTAACAACATGAAATGGTAGGAATGGGCCCTTTTGTATCTCCCATCCAAAGAGACATACTCCATGATTGCCATAATCACCTTTGCCCAGAATTATTTCATGGAATTAACATCATAACACCCTTTAGAGTCATTCACCAGACTATCCTTTCCCACTTTGTCCTTAGGGAATTGTTGAATATCCTTTTGGGATATCTTTTTGTCTTTGTAGAATTTTATGCCTTTGGTATTTAAACCTGTAACCTCAACAATCTGGTCTTCTATAATCTTGAAATCCATACCACTGATCACAACTCTACCATCCTTCCAGCTTTGTACAAAATCATTTGTGATAACATCTTTCGAGCCATCAAGGTGCTCCATGTATTTTGTGAGGCCTCCCTTGTTAAGCTTATCCCAAACCTCCATTTGGTTCTTCCATTTCTTATAGTTTTTTGGCTCCTTTCTATTTATCCAACCTCCCATTGTACCTTGCAAGAACATGTTCTCACTAACAATGGTGGCAGCAAGGTAGAAAAAGTGTAGAAAAGCCAAATTAAAATTTTTTAAATAGCCAGTGAATGTGTGTCTGCACTTCACATTCTTGGGAAAGACAAGCCTTTTCATAACCCTGTTGAAAGCTATTAATGATATGCATAAATTCATGAAAGATTTTTAAGATTTTCCAAATCTTCTCATTTTCTATGAGTCACATCATATGCCAACTTGGCTCTCACCTCAACGGTCAAATCACTAACTCCATTCTAGGTCATGATACCCTCGACCTTAAGAGTAATTTTATCTAGCGCATCTGTCATACAGTTCACTTCCTTGAAGTTATACAATATGATGACATTGGTAAAAGAGTTAATAATTAAACAAGCCTCATTAATAATCTCCTTGATTGACCATGATGGCTTGGTAATCCATTTAATGCAATTTACGATATTCATAGAATTACCTTCAATCCACACATTGAAGGACATACTTTCATTAATTAATTTTAAAGTTTGCAAAAGAGCCATCACCTCTACCACGTAGTTGGTCTAGACCCCAATGGGGAATGCAACGGTCACAAGACAATTTTCCTCATCATCACAGATAAGAAAAACCCATCCACTAGGGCCTATATCCCCCTTCGCTACTTCGTCAAAATTGGCTTTAATCCAGCCAATTGGAGGGGAAAGCCAAATGGAATTCTCCTGCCTCGATGTAGATTTGGCAATAGATCCAGTTGAAAGTCCAACATTGAAATCTAGCATAACTCCATTGAACACATTACAATTCTCTCTAATTATTCTTTTAATATTTTCCACAATCAAAACTAGAGGCATAGAATTATCATGAAAGGCTCTATCATTTCATTCACACTGAATTTTCCAGATGATATGAGGAGCAATAATGTTCCACAACAACCTATCAACAGGAGAAGCTGCATTTTTTTACTCCTTGAATTTTTTTTCCTGATTGTTTAGAAATACCCAGTGAATATTCTAGCATTGCAAGGTAAGGCATGAAAAATCTCTGGAATAAAGATAGTCAATGGCCAAGTGTAAAATCAATTTCTCCACATTTTTGCAGAGAAAACATATGTTCTACATAACCATTCCTATTTTTTGGACATTATCTATGGTAAGGATCTTGTTCTACAAAACCATCCAAAAAAAGATGTTAATTTTAGGATTGAGTAATTTATCCCATACCTGATTCTAGAAGGGAAGAGGATCTAGGGACTTTATCAAGATCTTAGAGGCCAAAGAGAGAGAATAGAGACCCAAAGGAAGCTTTCCTCATATACAATTATCCTCCTTCAAAGTGTCCACTTTCTAGACATTCAAATCTAGCATAAGAAGTTTTAGCATGAATTCCACCTTAGAAAGGTCAACCGAGGTCTATTTTTCCCAATAATATGTGGCACTCATACCAAATCTCTATTTACATATGTCAATAAAAGGTTGAATAGAAGGAATGGAATTCAGAGGAAAATATTTGACCCAACAATCATCCCATAACATAATTCTCCTGCCATTACCCAAAAGCCACTTAGCACCCTTGAAAGGCGTCTCCTTAGCTTGTTGGATACTGTTCCAAATGAAAGAATCCCGAACCTTCACATTAGACTTCATCAAGACTGACATGTGAGGGAATGAAAAGAGATATTTTTTTTAATAATGTCATTGCATTCTTTAGTATCACCATATATACACAAGATTTTATTTAACAGAAGGGCCTGGTTAATAACCCGAAGAGGCCAAATCCCTAGTGCTCCCCACTTCTTCAGAGTACAAACCTTGTCCCATGCCACAAGAGCTAGTCTCTTTTTGTCTTCCACTCTAGACCAAATAAAATTTCTCTAAATATTTTCAATCACATCTAAAAAATTTCTAGGGATCCTAAACAGACTCATGGCATATGTGGGGAGGCTCTGCAAAAAAACCTTCAGAAGTTGGATTTTTCCAGCATGGCTAAGGAGAGATCCCTTCCAACTAGCTAATTTCCTATTAAATCTATCCACAATACCTATCCAAAAGGATTTGGGAGGTTTCAATCCCAAAGAGAGACCAAGGTAAGTAGCAAGCAAGGACCTCATTTCACACCCAATGATTCTTTCTATCATGTTTTATGTATCCTCTAGTGTATTTATA
The DNA here is from genome assembly GCA_018584345.1 of Thuja plicata. Taxonomy (NCBI): domain Eukaryota; kingdom Viridiplantae; phylum Streptophyta; class Pinopsida; order Cupressales; family Cupressaceae; genus Thuja; species Thuja plicata. The sequence goes on from MU227846.1 coordinate 2,629,558, forward strand.
AAGTACATAAAGCTCTTGTTCTAGTTGACAATTTGGCATGTAGCTGAAGAATAAATAGAAAGAGCCTGTTTGATCCTTCTGGCTTCCTGGATAGTATATGACCCCATAATAACTGTGTCATCAACCAATTTTTCTTGGGATCTAGGAGTAGAGGTAGAGGAAGGAATAAGGCCTTTTAGAAAACCTTCGGAAGCCATTTTCTAAAAATAACATCCAAGACCCTCCACTAGAATAGAAAAGAGAATAGGGGACAAAGGGTCTCCTTGATGGAGCCCCCATGTGGGCTTAAAGAAATAGGAAGAGGAGCCATTCACAATAACAATAGCCATTGAAGTAAAGATAAGCTGGGAAACAAGTTGTAACAGTTTTTCACAAAATCCAAAGGATTGGAGAATCTTAATGAGAAAGTCCCAGTCCACTTAGTCATATGCTTTCAAGAGATCAAGCTTCAGAAAAAAACCATGGGTAGAGGATGAGTAGGTAGAATGAATAACCTCATGTACCATCATAATGGAATCAAAAAATTTCCTTCTAGGAACAAAACCACTCTACTGGGGAGAAATAATATGAGGAAGGACAGCCAACAACCTAAGAGTAAGAACCTTAGAGAAAATTTTATACACCGAGTTACATAAGCTGATCGGCCTAAAGGAATCAATAGAATCAGCACCAAGAGATCTAGGAATCAATGCAATAAAGGTAGCATTAATTTCCTTAAGCAAAGTTCTAGATCCAAAGAATTCTTTAACATCATGAAAGATATCCCTGCCCACAATATGCCATAATTTATGAAATAAGAACCCAAGAAACCCATCTAGGCCCAGGGACTTATCTCCCTCAAAAGAGAAAGAAAATTTATTAATTTCCTCTGAGGAAGGAATGGTAGTCAAAAAATTGTTTATAGGATCATCCACTAAAGAATGGATAGAATAAAAAATCAGAGCCTATTTTTCCTAGGAAATCTATTGATCTTTGGAGAGAAGAGAGGGAAAGAAGTCAACCATAGCCCAAGATATATCTTTATCATTTCTAACCAAGCCAAAGGCTAACCAAATTTTGGAAATTCTATTGGAGGCTCTATGTTTGGATGCAGACATGTGGAATAACCTGGTGTTTTTATCTCCAGCCTTTCGCCATAGTGACCTAGACCTTTGTCTCAAGTACACTTCCTCTTTAGAGATAATGTTATGAGTCTTGGCCAAAAGAATAGTCTCTTTATCCTTAAGGTATTTTGACATACTTGTCTACTGAATAGAGTCCTGAATGATATCAAGTTCCTTTTGCAAGTCCAGCTTAACTTTGAAGATATCCCTGAACACTTCCTTACTCCAAGTTTTTATATTTTGTTTTCTGTGTTGGAGTTTCTTAGACAAACAAAACATAGCAGTCCCATGAATGTTCACATTCCACCATTCCCAAATTCTTTGTTGTAACTCAGGGTGATCAATCAACATTTTTTTGAATCTAAAGGGGATATTACCCTTAACCTTCATTAAATCAGCAACAAAGGAGAGGGGAAAGTGATCACACCCAACCTTCATGATAGAAGAGAATGAGAAACAAAAGTTATTTAGCTAGTTTTCCAAAATTAGGTCATGATCCAGAGGAACCTGAATAAGGTCATCTCCTACTCTTCTATTAGACCAAGTATAATTAACACCTTGTAGACCAATATCAACAAGAGCTTGACGAATGAAAAAATTCATTGGATCAAATCTACCCTCCAGTTGACTCAAGCTATCAACCCCTCCAAACTTCTCATCATCTTGCAGAGGATAGTTGAAATCTCCTATAACCAGCTAGGGATAATCACACAAAGAAATTCTATGATTTTTATCCATTTACCAATATTTAGCTCTACTTGATTTGAAGTTAGCATCATAGATATTAGTGGTCACCTATTCAAAATATGACTTGATATGAGTAAATTTAATGCTCAAACAATTAACATCATTATTAAGAATAACACCCCTAGTATTATTTTTATTCCAAAAATCTGCAATACCTCCTGAGGCACAAACAAAATTGGATCCAACAAATCCTCCATTTTTTAAGATTCTGATTTTTTCAACCTTTTATTTAATTATTTATTTTTCCTAAACCATCATGATATCAGGTTTATAATCTCTTGCTAGGTTCCTCAACATATCCTTCTTATGGGAAACATTGAGCACCCTAATGTTCCATGTTATGATTTTCATTTCTTAACTTTAGTATAGAGATCCTAGATGGTCAATTTCTTACAATCAGCTATATCGTTTTTACTTTCTCTTTCTCTTATTTATTTCTTTGAGGTTCTACCTGGTGTTCTCTTTTAAGATCCAACATCTGCCTTCACACTTCAAACCTTAGAACCTCCATCAGCCCTACTCCAAGTTACCACTCCCTTGGAGCCAGGAGTAGAGAGTGATCTCTCTTGTTTCTTTCCCATTTGAGTAGTACATGGAGCCCTATTCAGATCTAGAATAACTAAATTGACAAAATTTTCTTCATCACCATTGCTAGATAGTGTTTGGAAGAGATGAAGATGCCTCCTCATCTAAATTTTTAGGATCACAGGAAGGAGAATTCTCCCTCATTGCCTCACTATCTGACTGAATAGTAAGGAAGGCACCTTCAACTTTGAACAGTGTTCTACAGCCTGGATATGAACCACTACCACTACAGACACTTCTTTCATCAGTGAATCAGATATGTGTGTACCATAATCCACTATTTCTCCCTCTTCAATGTTTAGAATCTTATTTGAGTCAACCGTTTCACCTTCAGGTTAAAACTAGAGTATTCTTCTACTTCTAGATTAGTTTGTGTTCCCTAGGGAGAATAAGATCAAGGACCACTATTTTGGGGTACCTTCAGACTTTTTTGGGACAATTATTTTTCCAATGACCCATTTTATGACACACAAAGAAGCCAAAGGGAAGGGATTCAAATTCCACTTCTTGCTTCCAAATACCCATCTTGGAATTGATGTTAATAACTAAAGGGAGGTTATCAAACTGACAAACATTGACACAAATTCTTTTAAAAACTAGATGAGACTTAGATTTAGTCATGAATTTGACCATGAGAATCTCCCCACAAAAATAGGAAGCAAAGCCCTTAAATAATTCCTCATTCTATAATTCGATGGGCAAACCTAGAAACCTGACCCAAACCGGCGTTGCATTAGAGAAATTATCAAAATAATCTCATTTTGGAGACCACTTAAGGAATGCCACTATTGTTCTTCTGAACTTCCATGACCCTCCACATAGAACAGATTCCTGGTCTTCTTTGTTAGAAAAGGCGAAGGATAAAAACCCCTTAGGTAAAGAAGCTATGCCAACATGACCCTTCAAAGCCCATTTTTTCCTTATAAAAGATCTAACCAGTTCAATGTTAGGATGAGGGCCAAGGAACTTACCAACTAGGGTAAACTCCACTGAAGAGACTAAATGATCCACTAGAGAATTAGGAGAAAAAATGGCTACTTCATTGTCCATAAAGCCATCCTTCACGGTTCCAACAATAGGAGAATTATTTTCTGATTGTTTAGCACCCAATATTTTTGACCATTTTTTGGTTGAAGAGGTGTTGACCTCGACAAAATAATCACTTTTCACTTCAGGGGACCCCACTAGTGGGTACTTAGGGTTCTTTTTTCCTAGAGCTGTGCTAGGCCTGAACTCTAAAATATTCTCTCTTTCCGTCAGTGGGTCTTAAGGACAAGAAAAATCCTTAGGAGGAATCTCAGAAACACACATCTTAGGCAAAGCACATGTCGTCATAACCTGGTAGGGAGGTTGATTATGCTTTCCACACTGAATGAAGCCTGACACCTGTGAAGCCAGATTCAAAATAGGTACTAGAGAGCCCATTGAATTTTTGATTGTGTTCACTATGGCATTCACCAACCTAGGACCAAGACCATTGCCCGCAACTAGGCCGCTAAGCCTGGCAGGGACCCCATTGCAATTTGAAAATCCTTTCCCGCTCGAAGCCTCTCCCATCTCAGAGAATGAATTAAATAAGAGGTCAAAAAAATATGTTATGAAATGATGTCTACAATAGTATATTCAATAGAAAGATAGAGTTTTAACAAGAAGGAGAGGAAATTATCTGTGGAGTTCATATAGAGAAGCCACATTTTTGGAGCCAAGTGTAGTGGAGTTCTTGTATGAAGAGAGCCATATTTTATGACACTCATCTCTAGTTTGCAAAGCCCATGGTGTAGAGGAGAGCCTGAGATTTTTGTTTTCAAATAGTGAGTTGACTCCAATGCTAAGTAGAGCTTGAGCTCTTTAAACTCAAAAAACAACATTTATGAACTCTAGCAAAGAAGCTCAAGCTCTTCATTTCATCACTACTTCCAGTCAGAGTTTGACTTTTATACTAAAAAATGAATGCACATTCATGATCAATGCTAGAGATTGAATAAAACATGGAGATAACACTGTATTCTAGCCAAGAGATCAAATAATACAATTTCAACTGACAACCCAACTCCCAGCTCACAATGATCAACTCCATGTCAAAGGCCCAAGCATAGAGAAGCAGGAAAAGAACCAAAATCAACACCGTAGTTGCATTGTGGGTGGTACCATGGATTAGGGTATCAAAACCCTCACATTTTTTCCTAAATACGAATGTGATACAATGACCAAGAAAATCCAAGTTTTGTTAGACTTTGGAATCTACTGACATCGAAGTTAATGCTGATATAGATGATAGTGCAGGATAGTTAGTTTCCAAGTGCCACGAGAACAACTCGATAGCCTAAGCATATGCCACGATGTGTATATTTTTGAAATTAGTTGGTTGTGTAGTTTTGGTCATGTTGACCGAGGGTTATGATGTCAGCTTTAAGATTGTTAGGGTTGTATGTTATGTGGTTTGGGCTATATGTTTGAGGGTTAAGCTATATGTTTGTTGTTAAGGTTTTGGGTTATAGTTTATATATGTTGGTATTTCATTTTTGTAAAATATGTATATTATTTGAAATACCAACCTTCGGGGCATAAGTCAAGGCATGGATTAGGCTTTAGATTTAGGGTTTTGATCTTTTTGAGGAGATCTTTGGAGGGAATTTCATTTTCAAAAATGGCCTTGAGGAGTATATATCTGAGCTTCCTTCTCAGTTTGAGGGGTTCAGAATCTAGGAGGAAAGTTGTATTATTGAGCATTTTGTTCCTTTGCACTTTTCATTATATTTTGTAGCCACCAGTTCATGTTTGATACATATTTTATTCAAGTGAATGCACATATTCCTTGACATGTTTTTGTATTTTCTCATGCAGCTATTTTTTGCATATTTTGAGGATAATAAAGCTTGCCAATTATTCATACATATTTTTTGAGTTTCTATTATCAGACCTTTCAATTTTCTGCATTAAAGTGGAATATATTTTGCAACATACATTAGTGAATTGATCTAATTCCTATTCTAGATTGTAGAGTGTAACCTTTTGCAGAATTTGCATGTTTGTTGGTAGAATTGTCACTGTTTGTCCTACAAACCCTAATAGTGAGATTTTAGTTATTTTATGCATTGAATAATGAATTTTATTGAAAAAAAAATTAGGGTATGTCATGTATGGTAGCTTAAAATTTCTAACAAGTCTGAACCAATTTTATGTATCACCTTTTAGTTTTTTTTTATTAAGTTCGAGTTCCATTTTCCGCTTTTCCCAAAAAATCAGAAGAAATGTTAGTAATAAGTGATAACCCAAATCAAATAGGAACCGACCTAGAATTCAAAGATTCCTTCTTAATTAGAGTACACCCAAGACTCAGGAAGGTTTCCATTATTATCATGAAATATTAGTATGCCCTAATGCTTGAGTTAGGGTGATAGTTTTTGGCCTTAATAGTTTTTGGCACGCCCGGTGGGACTCTTTGTGATGCATGAACATAATCCAAACAATGAGTGGAAAAGCGTTTGACTATTTGGAGTTATCACATACTAGGAGAGGAAGAACTTTGCAAAGAGAGCCTAGAGGTCCAAAAGAACTCTCCTTTCAGCCTATAGTGAGGGTAGGAAACTGGGAAGACCAAAGAAAAGAAGGTCCAAGAGAAGTTCAGCTCCTCCCACCTACTACACTGATTTGCCATATTTAGATCAAGAATCTTCAAAAATTCGTCTAGCACTTCAAATTCAAGTTGTTCTTGAAAAACCAAAAAAGGAAGAGAAATCAACACTTTCAAGTTCTTCTATAGCACCACCAAGGATGGCTAGAAGGTTTCCATTTGTTCCCTTTAATCAGGGAAGCCCTTTGTTGATTGCCAATCACAACAAAATTCCATTGGCAACTTTGAAAGGGTTACCATCTTTCATGGGAAAAGGAAAAACAAAATTAATTGAGCATATTAGAGATGTTTCATCTCTTTGGAATGTTAATCACATCACGGAGGAGGATGTATCTTTGAAGTTGTTGGCCACATCATTGAAGGCCAAAGCATTGGAATGGTTCCAAGCTCTCCAAGTGGGATCACTTGCTTCATGGGATGCACTAGGTGAGGAATTGTCTAAGTTTTTTGAAGATAAATCTAATAATCTTTCTTTGGTGGAACAACTAACTACTATAAAAAGGGCTCCACACAAAGCTATGAGTGATTTCAATCTCTTCTTACAAAAGACTTTGAATAGGATTCGTTCCATGGTGAGACCCTCCACTGAGTATGCATTTGTTGGAAATATTCAGGACTAACAGAGTTACTGAGAGGGGAGGGGTGAATCAGTAACACTTAGAACTTTAAAACATTTATGCACATTTATATTCTTTAACCATTCATACATCTAATCTACTGCAAACATGAAAATGTAATCATTCATAACACATAACACAAAGATTGGTAACCCAGAAACCTTCCAAATAGAAAGTAAAA
>MU227846.1:2644039-2657950 GCA_018584345.1 Thuja plicata
GTGAGCTTTACTGAATGCTCGGTATAGGCTGTGGGCTGAGTGATGAGCTCGGTAAGCATTCAAAACCAAATAAGTGTTTTCACTAAGTGCATTCACTGATGCCAAATGTATCATTATTCCAACAACATTTTCATATTTCTATTAGAGTCTTAATAGTGACATTTCAGTCATGATCCAATCTATGAGGGGGAACTTCTTTACCTCAAGCTTTTAATATTGCAATTAGGGCAGAGAATAGTCTTATTTAGACAGGGAAGATAGCTCCTAGGCCACCTATGCCTTTCTTTCCTAGCATCCAATATAATATGCCATTGAGTACCCCACCTCTAGCACCTTTGTGATCTAAAAATTAAGGAGATGATGCCCAATGACCCTTCTAATGAGCTGCAAAGCATAAAAGATAGCCATCAAAAAATTGAGAGTTTATTGCAAACCTTTGGAAATGAGTGGGTAAACCTTAAAAGGAAGAAAGATCAAGGAAATCAAATAGCCCATACACAAAATCTATTTTCTAGTTCCTCATCACAACAGCCTAAACAACCCATTTACCAAGGTAACAAGCAAAAATACCAAGGAAATACCAATACCAATAGGTAGAATTGGAACCAAAGGCCTTATAGACCTTATAATCATGCACCTCTTAATGTTGTTAGGGATATTGTTCCTAACCAAAATAACCTTGCTGCTAAGTATGAGTGGTGTTATCCTTGTGGGAAGCCCCAAAATCAGTCAAAATGCACTAATGGAGTGCTTAACCAAGCCTTAATGGTTCAAAGTGTGATTGATTCACAACCAACTACATCTATTGAAGAGACTCAACAACAATCAGATCTTCGCTCTCTGAACACTGCTTTTCTCAATTGGCAATAAGAATAATTCTATGGGGTAAGTAATGATTCACCTGTATCAACAAACAAAAGAGCCAAGAAGAGAGCTCTACAACTCAATCACCACTCATCCCTCCTATTTCTATTCTAAAAAAACACTCCTCTCTTGCCACCAAGGAACAACAACTTCAGAAGCACGTGGATCAGATAATTGGTAAATCTCCTCAAAAGGTATAGTTTGTTGTTCCCTATAATATTGTTGAAAATATGAAGAAGATGACTATTTTGATTTCTTTGTGAAATTCTTTAGCCATTCCTAGGCAGGGAGATTTACTTAAGGAAGAGTTTTCAAAAGGGATAGAAGGTTCATAGCAATCCCTAAAGCAACCTTCAAGGACTATTTTGGCTAATTCAGGGGCTACAGATGTGCAAGGAATAGAAAAAAGGATTGTAAGAAAGTTACAAATGTTAAACCACCTCCTTTCTATGTGTCCTTAATAATTGGTGATAAATTAGTGCAGAACTATATGGTTGATAGTGGTGCAACCAGCACAGTAATTCCCAAGAAGATTGCAGATTTGATTGATTTGAAATATGAACCTCTTAATAAAGGAGTTATTCAGTTAGATGGTTCATGTCCACACTCTAGGTGTTTTTAAAAATACAAGTTTGACCTAGCATGCTTGCCCAAATTTCTCTATTCAGCAAGATATCTATGTTATAGATCTGCCTCCTTATTTTTCCCTATGTTTATCTAGAGATTTTACTGCAAAGATAGGAGGATATTACCCATCTGATTGGTCTCACATGTTGTTTAGAATAAGATATGGTGCAAAAGTGACCATAAAATTAGAACTTTTGACTAAGGATCATATAGAGCCATATATTCCAAGCCCTAGTAATGCTATTTGTGTGCTCATAGATGTTGATGATCTTAAAGATTATCAAGCATTTGATACTCAAATTGAAGGAATCCATGATATTTTGTTGGATGAGTGGGTAGCTGGTAATGCCTTTAGCAACCAAGATAGTATTATTTATGATGCTTGTTCTTGTAGTTATATGATTGCAGTATGATCCTGTTATGCCTAACTTGATAAAATCACATGATGTTGGTTTAGAACAACCAAATCAGCTTTGGGACTTGTATTTTGATGGATCTAGGAACAAGGATGGAGCTGGTGCAGGGGTTATTCTTGTGTCACCAGTGGTGACAATTACTATGTTGCATTTAGATTATCTTTTCCTTCTTCTAAAAATGTGGCTAAATATGAAGGTCTTATTCAAAGCTTAGAGTGGGCAAGAAGAAGAATGTTAAAATTTTAAGGGAATTTGGAGATAGTGAGTTGGTGGTTAATCAGGTGAGAGGCCTGAATATTGTAAAAAATAATCTCTTGAAGTTTTATAAATCTAAAATCTCAAGTATTCTAGCATATTTTGATGCATTCAATCTAGTTTTTGTACCTAGAAGTAAAAACCAACATACTGATAGGTTAGCTGCTATTGGTGCTCAAATAACAATTTCTAAAAAATAAAGGTGTAAATACTGATCAATCTCACATTCATATTTTTTTTGATATAAGTAGCAAAAAGAGGGTGCTAACCCAAGGTACATAGTTGTTGACTAAACAGATTTAAAATCATATTAAATCAGTAAAGTCAACAAAAAAGACTGGTAAATCATCATCTACCTCTATCAAAAACTAAAATATAAAAGATAAACCAGCAACAATAAGTATCCCACATGCAAATAGTCAGCCAAAAAAAATACGAAGCCATGCAGGGCTATTTAACAGAAATAAAGTCTTATGCTTATAACTGAAACTAAAAAAATTGGCCCAAATATAGGGCTTTGGGTCCATAGTGTAACAACACCCCAACCCGCACTTCACCATTAGCTATATCCTTTCCCATCCCATAAGTGCTTCTATAGCAACAGGTCTTTCCACTCCTCGTTGAGAAACTTGAAGAGTTCCCTGTTTCCATCTACGGAATCCTTCCCAGTAGAGGCCTTCTCATTCAACAAACAAAGGGTAGTGGAAGAGGCATGCATGAATTTGAGAGTGAATTTTCTAACATCTGCCAGCCTCATGTTTGTATTGGCCAAGTCTTGATTTAGTTTAGCCACTGTATTGTCAAGATTTACAATCTGGAACTTGATTTTACCAATAAGACCTGTACCCATAGTAGTATTAGGGTTTTCCATCCTAGTATCCAGGGCACACTCTTCCTTTCCCTCTTTAGCCACAGTGTCTTGGTTATCATTTTTCCCCACTTCATGATTAGTATTAGTCTTGTTGTCATCCCTGCTGGAGGACTCAACCTAGACATCTTCTTTATCAAACAACTCCTTTATAGCTTGTTTCCCTTTTTATTTGGCAAGCTAAGAGGACTAGCAGATACTAGTGGGCTATGGGTTAGCATTCTGAGGGCAGTCCAGGTTTATGTAAATTTTTTTGCACTTTTTAGAAGGTTGGGGAGAGTCATCCAAGGTTAGGTCATGCTTGCTACCCACGCGTGAAGCAGGGTGTTTCCCCACTTTTGGTCTGCATGCCTTTAGAAAAAATCAGATGTTCGAGGTGTAGTAGTGGTCCTGAAAGCTTCATGTGAGTCCTAAGTCTAAGTCTAGCTATCCCCTAGGATAGGAGACCTTTACCAGATTTCACCAGAATGATTTCTCTATTTTGTGAACCGAAGGGAATCTGTATGTGAGATGTGTTTTCATTAGGTAGGTTAAGTTCCCAATCTGGTTAAGGCCATAGTTCAAAGATTTCTAACATTAGTTTTACATGCAACTAAAGTATTTAGCCATAACTCTACATTTTGTAGCTTGGCAGAAAATTGGGTTCAGGCTTCTCCACCAGTGGAAAAGCATCAGCAGGGTGCATCTTCTGCCAATGACTACTAAGTGATGTCTCAGTAGGAAGTGCAGTTCTAAAATAGATCCCTAAAGCTTAGAAGGACTGTGGTGCTATAACTACACCTCTACAAGTCAAGAAGAATGATTAAATAGAAAGAAATATAAGAAATAAGTCTAAAGGCGAAAAAGTGGAAAATGGCTTCTCCACTACTCCAACAGCGTGGGTTTCAACCCACGGAGTACATTTTCTGCCAAGCCATTAAGATGAAGTGATTTTGAGGAAGAATTTATCTCATAAAGAACCTAAGATATAAAGAAGGTAGATGAAATCAACACATGCCATTTTGGCACCCTGGCAGACCAAATTTCCCATTTGGTGGATTTTTGAATCGAGAGCACTCCAAAAGCATTTCTCCACCCAAAGGAGAAGGGGAAAAGTAATTTTTTGCTACCTCAAGAAAGTTACCATTGTGGTTACTAAAGTGAAAAGACACTTTGTCATGATCCTTTGAGTCAAAGGCCAGTATGAGAAAACAAAAGAAAGTAAAGATGATGTCAACTCTGGGTCGTGACACTAAGACTAGAGACTTCAATATGGAAGTAGCTAAGCCAACCAAGGAAGGTAGATTTGAGGATATGACCACTTCAGAATTTAAGTTGAAGTCATTTGATATGGGGTTGGCTCATCATGACATCAAGGTGGACTGGTGGAAATCTACGAATGTGGTGATAGAGGAAGAACTCAAATAGCTCAAGACTGCCAAGGTTCAAATGAAGGCAGAAGTGGCTGAGCTAACCAATTTCATAAGACAACTCCTCACTCCAATTGCAAGCATCCCCAAAACCCAAACCATCTTTAATCCTAGTACAGTGGAGAATCAAGCTATATTAGCCAAGTTGAAAGATGATAGGCACTTCGCACAGATTGACAGGGGATGGGTTGAGAGACTCAAATCTCAGGGATTGGCAGTTGTCGAGCAGTTGGGTAATGTTGTCTTGAGATTGGAGACAAAAAGAAATAACATTGAGAAGAATTTGCAAACTCTCACATCTGAGAGTGTGAAGTGTTTGGAGTGCATAGTGATGCTCCATGTAGCAGTAAAAATGAAGATCAAAGAGGCGTTAAAATCCAAGATTCTGCAAAAGGGAGATGAACCTCTAATCAAGTGGCTTCAAAGTCTAGAGTTCAAAATCAAAATGATCATCCAGGCTGAGATGGGGCTACAACAAGTAGATGTTAAGGTCAATGAAGAACATAGAAAATACTTTAAGATTCTTCAAGGTTTGCACGCAGAATCCTAGACGAGAGGGAAAGGCAAAGAAATGATAGGATTGGACAATATGCATAAATCATTTTCTTATTATGTGGACAAGCTATCAGTGGCATCTTCCACCCATTTGGAAAAAGTGCTAGAGCTCCAATAGTTGAGTGGATGTATTTATAAGGCCACGAAAGAATTGACTCATCCGATACACCAATGTCCATGTCAACAGACATGAAGATCTCGTCAGAGTTATCACAGCTACAACTACCTATAGGGCTAAATTAGGCAAAGGGAATGAAACTAAAGCTTGAATAGATTCTCTGTTTGTACAAAATTTTGATTGATGTTGTAATAGATAAACCTTTGGTTATCATTTCTAGTTGGGGAAGTTGAACTATTCTGGTTACCCCTCTTTTTGTAATGGCCCAATCTGGGACTCTATATGTACTATTTCCAAAATCAATACAAAGGTCAGCTAAATTTGGGTGTGAAAGATAGCATTTTGCTGAGTCAATTGTGTGTGTCTAAATACCATTTCTTTAATTGTTCCATTGCATTTCATTTGTCTTTCTATTGAATTTGAATGTTTCTTTGAAGTCATATTTGCAATCTGTACTTGAACTAGATTTTTGTGTTATGATTTTATACAGTTAATTTAGGGGAAGATCTGTTGTTATCCTGAATTAGGAAAAATTTCTATGAAATAGATTGATTCATCAGAATCTCATCAATAATATTTAGTCTTGCATCTTCATTTTTAATAGAAGTTCACGCATTACCAGTTTTGGGAGTTGATCTGATTGATGAAATCTCAGAGTTGGCTAGATTTTAAGTCTAATTCACCCCCCCCAAAGCTATTTCTCATCTAGGTTTAGCTTGGTTTACCTCTTCTATTCTTGGGTCAAGAACATACCTCTATTAGATTAGGAAAGATCAAGATTCACTAAAAATCATTCATATAAGGGAGCTGTACCTTCAAATTTAGGCAAAAATTGGTTTTTCAATAACAATTTTCCAACTGTTGTATTCAATTGTTCTTAAGTATTTTGGGTATTTTAGAGTTAAATTCAAAAGAACAATCTATTTACCAATAGATTTTTGGAAACTTTGCTAGGGATACGAATAGTCGTTATAACCAGAAGCATATCATGGACAAAGATGTTGCTTCCCCATGAAAACATAATTCTTGTGCTCCAACTAAATCTGGGATTCCAAGGCGATCAAGAGGACCTCATCTCCTCATTGAACACTTTTGTGTGGAGATAAAGAAGAGATATATAGCACTATAGGAATGCTAGCCAAGTGCTTGAACAAGAAGAAACTAGAGCAGAAGCACTTGAAATAGTCATTGAAAGGAGAAATCTAAGAAGGGCACAACATCAAGTAGAGCATGAAGCTAGGCTACAAAACTAGTTGAAAATCTGGAGCCTAACAGGTTTCTCAGGAGTACAAGGAAATAAGATAGCACAGACCCAGTCTTTGAAAGACCCTCAAATGTTAACTTTTCTCTTTTAGAAGTTCCTCCCCGAGGAAATAGAACCATAAGGAGCCAGAGTAGACCTTCTTCACCTTGTATTAAAACTACTTAGTTGTCCACCACTTGCCAAGTGTTAACCTTACAGGGAGCAGTTTCCCCTCCCATTATCAATCTAACACCCTATCTACCCAAAGTAGCTATGGCACTTCCTTGGGCTGCCATAGTCAGACCTCTGTAATTAGAAGCATATAATCCTCTCCCTTCAGGATCTAGAAAGAACTTTCCCAAATTTTTTGGAGATGGGAAAGTATCTATAGATAAGAACTTTGCTGCCTTATTTTTTGCAGTCAATATCCTAGCAGTATAAGACGAGGATGTGGCTATCAGATTATTTGTTGAGACTCTTGTTGAGGGTTTTGCTGATTCGTTTCATGATTTACCTAATTCTTCCATCACTTATTGGGCTTCCATGAGAGCTGCCTTTGAAAGAAGGTTCAAAATTACTGAAGATGAGCATGCCCTATTGACACAATTAACTTCCATCAAGAAAGAACCTTCTACCAGTATGAGGGATTTTATAGCTAAATTCAACAAGCTTGTAAATCATATTCCAGTAGCTGATAGGCCTATGACCAGAAATTTGAAAACATTCTTCATAAGTGTTATGTCGTCGGACACCAATTATGATCTAAGAAGGGTAAACCATGCAAATTTGGATGCCACACAGAGAACTACTGTAGAACTTGAGGACCATATGATCTCATCTGGGAAATGGAAAAGAGAGATACAATCTAGAACTAGTAGTAGCAATACTACATCATTAGATGAGATGATTAAAAAATTGTCAAATGAATTCATTGCCTTTAAGAGGTAACTTCCCAGATTTAATAATCCCTACCAGCAAAACATTCAAGATCAGGCTGGGAGAAACAACAAGGGGAGGAATGAAGATTGAAAGGCATTACAGTTAACTTCTCCACCACAGAGGCTATCTATAGAAGCTCCTCCTAAAAAAGGAAACATGTGTGCCTTCTACCTAACTATTGATCATGATGGAGAGAGCTGCCTTGATGTAGCTCATGCTTGGAAAATGCATCAGACTGATGAGTGGAAGGCTAGAGTGTAAGGAGCTGAACCAGATTCATACTTGCATGGTGACTCTGAAACTTATATTTAGAGTATGAATCAGATTCAGAGAAAGAAGAAACCTGTTACGCTACCATAGACAAGACCTCTTATATAGTCTTGACCCAGAGTTTGAAGGATAAAAGCCCTACTTCAACACCTCCACTTAAAAATAATGAGACATCTACCTCCTATTCTAAGGAAGCCAATCAAGGAGTGATAATTCTACAACCAGGTAAGGAGAAAAGCTCTTTTGACATTATTCAATTCTGTAGAGATTCTAGAATTCAAATTTCCCCTATAGACTACCTTAAGTCTAATCCCATAGAACTGCAAAAGCTAGTAGATTACTGTAAAGAAGGGAATCTAGAGTTAAACTAAAGTTTCATGACTACTATAGAAAACAAGTCCATATTTGCAGAATCAAATAAGAAAGGAGAACCTTCTATTTTGGCCACCTTCCTGGGCCAAAATCCTGACCCATTCTATGTGTTATTATATATTAATGGTTGCAAGTTAAGCAACTGCATAATAGACTCGGTAGCCTCAGATAATGTTATGCCATCAACTGTAGATAAAGCTCTAGGAATTACCCTCACTAAACCCCATGGTAGATGTCACTCTATGGATTTCAAGAAAGTACCCCGGGTTGGCCAAATTAAAGATGATCAAGTGGCCCTAACGGCACACCCCAAAAACAAGATGTTGCTAACAATCCTTATTGCTGATATACCTCCTAGTTACGGTTTACTGTTAAGCATGAGTTTTTGCAGAGACCTTGGAGGGGAGATAAAGTTGGATTGGTCTCAAGGTTTAATCCTAGTAGGAAATAAAAATATTAAAATGGTCCTAGAGGAGAAAGCGAAGCTTACAGTATGGAAATTTGATGACCCTAAAGCCCAAATTATGTATCAAGAATTGGAATTTGGTAACTATATGTTGTTTACTGATGACCACAGTGAGGAAATGGAATCTGGGGAAGAGGAAAAGTAGTTTTCCATCAAAGAAACACTACCACACATCTAGAACCTTGAATTTGATGGTAGTTGTACATCTTCAGGATCTGGTGCAGGTGTGGTCTTGATATCACCAGATGGAGTATGTGAACCCATGGTTTAAAAATAGGACTTTGGGAACACCAAAAATATTGTTGAGTATGAATCCCTCCTATTAGGGATTATTGGTGTAAAGGAAAAACGTGTGAAGATCTTGAGAGATTGTGGTGATGTTGAGTTGATTGTATGTCAAGTAAACAATCAATACTCTATAAAAACTCACAGATTAAAAAATTATAGAAATAGAGTATGGGATGAAATATAGGAACTGGATGCATTATTTATTGAATATGTGTCAAGAGAGTTAAACTCTAAGGAAGAATCCTTGGTCATGTCAGCTTTTCTAATCCTCCCTCACCCATAATTCAAAGATAAGAAGTCCCAAGTGGAGATTGTATATTGACCATATGTGTCAGATAATGTAGAATATTGGCAGGTGTTTGAAGATGACCAAAACCTCCTTCTCTTCCTAGAAAGCAGTGGTACCTTCCATAAGGATGTCCCTAAAATAAATGAAGGAGACAACCAGGACAAGAAAAAGAAAGAAAAGTCCAATGTCATCCAGTTAGAAGGTAACATCATTCCCCCACATTTGGTCACTCTTGTGAAGCTTTTCAATAGGCATGACCCCTTTTTTAGGACGAAGAGAATCAAGAGAGGTCCTACCACTGGTGAATATGAGGGGATGAATATATGAATCAAGAAGGATCCAAAGATGATCAACATTGGGAAATGATGCACTAAAAATGAGAGGGAAGAGGCCAAGAAACTCTTCTTAGAATACCAAGATGTTTTTTCCTGGAGTTATGAAGATTTAAAAAGTTTTATGAATGGGAAATTCAAACACCAGATTCCTTTGAAACCAGAGGCAACTCCATTCAGATAAAAAAAAAGGAATTACAACCCTAAAGTTGCTAATGCTGTATTTAGGGAAGTTGATAAAATGCTCAAAGCAAGGATCATATACTCTATCCACCATTCTACCTGGGTAGCAAATATAGTGCCAGTGAGGAAGAAGAATGAAGAAATAAGAATCTATGTTGATTTTAGAAATCCTAATCAATCCTCTTTGAAGAAAAATTATGCACTCCCCAATATAGATCATCTCTTGCAGATCATGGCTAAAGTTGAAATGATGCCCATTTTAGATGGCTTCTCAGGGTATAACCAGATTGAGGTTGAAAAAGCAGACCATCATAAAATGATTTTCACTACTCCATGGGACACCTTCACGTACCACAAAATGCCATTCAGGTTAATCAACGTCAGGGCTACCTTTCAAAGGGGAATGGACCTTTCCTTTAGTGATATGAAGAACAAAATCATTGGTATGTATCTAGATGATCTTAGTGTATTTTCTAGGAAAATATTAGATCACATAAATGACTTAAGGAGAGTATTGCAAAGGTGTTGAGAAGATGGGATTTCATTGAATCCCAAGAAGTCATTTTTTGTGTAACTGAGGGGAAATTGCTGGGTCACATTGCCTCCCAAGAAGGAATAAGGATTGACATAGAAAGGGTAAGAGAAATCCAACAATTGAGTTTACCTGTGAACAAAACTAGAGTGAAATCATTTCTCGGCCAGGTAAACTTTCTCAGGAGGTTTATTCCAAATTTTTCTGAAATCACCAAATGCATAGTGGACATGATGAAAGGGAATGTGAGTTTCAAATGGAATGACCCTGGTAAACAAGATTTCCAAATAATGAAGGATGTCATAGCCAATGCTCCTGTGTTATGTCACCCAGATTATAAGAAATATTCCATAATCTATTGTTATTCTTCTGAACACACTCTATCATCCATTCTCATGCAAGATAACGAAGAGGGAATTCAAGCTCCCATTGCCTTTATGAGAACACATCTGAAAAATCATGAGTTGAGATACTCTCAGACTAAAAAAACATGCTTTTGCAGTTGTAAAGGCTTTAAAGAATTTCAGATTCTACATTCTACACTCACTCTCTCTTGTGTATGTGCCTGATATTGCAGAAAAAAGCATCTTGACACAACAAGATGTAGGATGTAACAATAGAGGAGCATGGGTAACTAAAACCCAAGAATATGAAATAGAGATCAAGTCCACCAAGCTAGTGAGGGGAAATGCACTGTGCAAGGCAATGGTAGAGAATCAAACAGACGAAGACCCAGAAGCTATACACTTAGTTTTGGCAGTAAGTATGCAAGACCATTAGTTTGAAAATATCGTATATTTCCTGACATATGGTGAATGCCCTGAAGGGTTAACTCTGAAGAAAAGAATGGACCTAAAACTAAAAGATTTTAAATATGTAATTTGGGAAGATAGATTGTATAAGAAATCTATAGATGGAACTTTCCTTTGGTGTGTCGAGAGACAACAACAAGAGAAGTTGTTAAAGGTGTTTCATGACAAAGCTTGCGGAGGACACTTCTCCTCATTAGTCACTGCACTCAAGATTTTAAGGTAGTGTTATTACTAGCCAGGAATGTTTAGAGATGCATACCATTGGGTAGAAAGGTGTGAGAAATGCAAAATGTTTACCAGAAAGCCATAGTTGGCAGCACTACCTCTGAGACTAGTGGTAATGGAAGGTCCTTCTCAGCAATGGGGTCTTGATTTTATTGGTCCTATAAACCCCACATCTAGCGCAGGTCATACCTACATAATCACTGTGACTGATTACTTTAGAAAATAGGTGGAGGAAAAAGAGACGAAGAGAACTATTTTGAAAGTAGTATGTGAGTTTATCAAAGAAAACATTTTGGTAAGATTCAGTGTGCCTATTAAGTTAGTTATGGATAATGCCTCATACTTTTCTTCTCAAGAAATTATGGAATTTTTCTTTGAGTACAACATCATGATCAGTCACTCATCTGATTATTTTCCTCAAGGGAGTGGTCAAGCTAAATCTAGCACTAAAAATTTGGTCAACATCATGAAAAAGCTTGTAGTAGAAAACTAGAAAACTTGGCACAAGAAGATATATGAAGCCCTCTGGGAAGATAGAGTGACTCCCAAAAGAGCCATCAGTGTATCTCCTTTTGAACTCATTTATAGGGTAGAATCCAGCCTTCCATTACTATTACCCAAATTTTCCATTCTATGCAAATTGGCCTAGTCTGCCCTGTCTGGCATTTCTCTGTCATGGTTCCCAGGTCTTGGCTCTGCTTGAACCCTTAAACCCTCAGTCTCTCATGCAAACGAAGTAATAAACCCTTAGGCTTTGGCACATTATATTTTATCGTTACTTCTTTAAGTCACTTATGGAATGTGCTTATTTTTTTTTCCAAGTCGCTTAATCGCAAGAGCCTCAGCGAATATTCTCTTTTCTTTCCCGACTTTGCTTTCTGCTTTGTTGCGTAGTCTGATAATACTTTGGAATATTCCTTCTGCATCTTCTGATTTATCTCCTCTCTTCAGTCGCATGATCACCAGATCCATGTCTTAAGCCTTGTGACAAGTGGGACCCTCTCAGTCAGTCGGGTGATCGCGTGACTCTCAGCAAATATTCCCTTTTATCTCCCGACTTTGCTTTTTGCTTTGTCGCGTAGTCTCTTAACATATTGGAATATTCCCTAAATGTCTCCTGACTTACTGTTTGTTCTTTGGTCACATAATTTCCAGATCCACATTATAAGCTTTGAAATGAATGGGACCCACTTCAGTCGGGTGATCGCGAGAAGAATTCAACAGTCAAAGAAAAGTCTTCCGACTTCGCGATCTACTTCATGTCGCATGATCGCTTGATCCAGCCATGACGAGCAGTTAAGTTTTTTTTCAGTCACGTGGTCTCATGATAAAATGGCAGTTAAGAGATAACACTCCCGACCTTGCGACTAGCTATTTGATGTTAGTCAATTTTGCTCTTAGTCGCCTTGTCGCCAGACCAGATGATGACTCAGCTTCCCCAGTGCGCGAGTATGTGACGAGCAGAACAGATGGTCTCATCGCGCAGTCGCTGAGCCATAACGACAAGGCATAAACTGCTCACGGGTGAGCGACCAAAGGAAAAGAGGAGACTCATCACGCAGTCACTGATCAAATTGAGTAAATGCAAAAGTTCTCGTGAGTGCGTGACAAGAAGAAAACAAGTGCTCATCGCTCACTCGCCGAGTAATGAACATAAAAGGAAAATAGTCTGCGGGTCTGCGACGAGCTGAAAGAGGAAGTTATCGCACACTCGCCGATCAAAAGGGATGAGAGAATAGCAGCCCACGAGTGTGCGATAAAGTAAAATTATTTCTTGTCGCTCAGTCGCTGTTCTATAAAGGTAAAGGGTTTTCAGCTCACGACTATGCGCCGAGGAAAAATGGAAGTTGTCGCGCACTCGCCAATGTATCAAGGTAAATAGAAGGCAGCTCACGAGTACACGATGAGTAGAGAAAAATGATGATTGCGCAGTTGCTACACAAGAAAAGGTAAGAGGAAGCGGCTCACGAGTGCACGACTAAATGGAAAAAGGGACTCATCGCGCACTCGCGCATGAAATGAAGAACAGAGGGAATGGCTCGCAACTGAGCGATGGATGAAAGATAAGAGCTCATCGCCTACTCGCACAGAAGGTAAGACAAAGTGATAACTTCTCACGAGTGCATGATCACAGAAAAAGTAATGAATAAAGAGCTCGTCGCGTACTCGCCCAGAATTCAGAGGGAAGAAAGTATTGCCTGCGACTGTGCGATTATGATGTAGATGAGGTCGTCAAGACTCAGGGGTGTTTTGCTCAGTTGTAGAGGGATTTCCAGAATTGATCAAAGGGTTTCCAATTGCAGAAAATCATGCACAAAGTAGTCAGCCGAGATTTGAATAGATTTGTTGCAATGTCGGTGAAAAGGAAGAGATTCATCATGTTGCAGAGCAGAACAGAGTTATGGCTGAGTTTCTAGAAGTGCCACGAGGAAGGAGAAGAAGTCTTGGGCGATGATAAGATGAACATTTGGCTATGCACTGTTCACAGACAAGAGAGACAGTTATTGCAGAG
This sequence comes from Thuja plicata, assembly GCA_018584345.1. Classification (NCBI taxonomy): domain Eukaryota; kingdom Viridiplantae; phylum Streptophyta; class Pinopsida; order Cupressales; family Cupressaceae; genus Thuja; species Thuja plicata. Next base: position 2,657,615 of record MU227846.1, read on the forward strand.
AAATATAGGTGAACAGGTGTACATGACTATTCAGAGTGAACGTAAATGCTACTATCCACCATCTACAAATTTGATTCTAGTTGCCAGATCGAGAAGGTCAGGAAAATATCCATGAATATCTATTTTGACTCGGTCATTCTCGACCGCCTTCTCTCTCTCTTTTCCTCTCTCCTGTGTGTTTTAGGGTTAGGGTTTCCCAGGATCATCCAAAGCTTGTTGCATCCTAAGGGATCCCAAGATGGTCATAGCCCTATATATAGCAGAAAAGTTGCAATTGCAAGGGTCGGTTCTTCTTCTTTTTGTTCTTGCCTGTTCTGTAACTTTCCTGAGTTCTTA
>MU227846.1:2664926-2678246 GCA_018584345.1 Thuja plicata
CCAATGGATATGTCAAGGCAACTGGTCTTTATGCTTAGCAGGCAAGCATCCCGCAGAAGTCGCCAAAATGTTACCCAAATTTTCCATTCTGTGCAAATTGGCCTAGTCTGCCCTGTCTGGCATTTCTTTGTCATGGTTCCCAGGTCTTGGCTCTGCTTGAACCCTTAAACCCTCAGTCTCTCATGCAAATGAAGTAATAAACCCTTAGGATTTGGCATGTTATATTTCATTATTACTTTTTTAAGTCACTTATGGCATGTGCTTATTTTTTTTTCCAAGTCGCTTAATCGTAAGAGCCTTAGCGAATATTCTCTTTTCTTTCCCGACTTCGCTTTCTGCTTTGTCGCATAGTCTGATAATACTTTGGAATATTCCTTCTACATCTTTCGATTTAGCTCCTCTCTTTAGTCGCATGATCGCCAGATCCATGTCTTAAGCCCTGTGACAAGTGGGACCCTCTCAGTCAGTTGGGTGATTGCGTGACCCTTAGCGAATATTCCCTTTTATCTCCCGACTTTGCTTTTTGCTTTGTTGCATAGTCTCTTAACATATTGGAATATTCCCTAAATGTCTCCTGACTTAGCGTTTGTTCTTTGGTCACATAATCGCCAGATCGACATTATAAGCTTTGAAATGAAAGGGACCCACTTCAGTTAGGTGATCGTGAGAAGAATTCAACAGTCAAAGAAAATTCTTCTGACTTTGCGATCTACTTCATGTCGCATGATCGCTTGATCCAGCCATGACGAGCAGTTAAGTTTTTTTTCAGTCATGTGGTCTCATGATAAAATGGCAGTTAAGAGATAACACTCCCGACCTCGCGACTAGATGTTTGATGTTAGTCAATTTTGCTCTTAGTCACCTTGTCGCCAGACCAGATGATGACTCAGCTTCCCCAGTGCGCGAGTGCGCGACGAGCAAAACAGATGGTCTCATCGCGCAGTCGCTGAGCCATAATGACAAGGCAGAAAATGCTCGCGGGTGAGCGACCAAAGGAAAAGAGGAGACTCATCGCGCAGTCACTGATCAAATTGAGTAAATGGAAAAGTGCTCGCGAGTGCGCGACAAGAAGAAAACAAGTGCTCGTCGCTCACTCGCCGAGCAATGAACATAAAAGGAAAATAGTCTGCGGGTCTGCGATGAGTTGAAAGAGGAAGTTATCGCGCACTCGCCGATCAAAAGGGATGAGAGAATAACAGCCCGTGAGTGTGCAATAAAGTAAAATGATTTCTCATCGCTCAGTCGCTGTTCTATAAAGGTAAAGGGTTTTTAGCTCGCGACTATGCACCGAGGAAAAATGGAAGTCATCGTGCACTCGCCAATGTATCAAGGTAAACAGAAGGCAGCTCGCGGGTATGTGAAAAGTAGAGAAAAATGGTCATCGCACAGTCGCTGTACAAGAAAAGGTAAGAGGAAGTGGCTTGCGAGTGCGCGACTAAATGGAAAAAGGGACTCATCACGCACTCGCGCATGAAATGAAGAATAGAGGGAATGGCTCGTGACTGAGCGATGGATGAAAGATAAGAGCTTGTCGCCTACTCGCACAGAAGGTAAGACAAAGTGATAACTACTCGCGAGTGCATGATCACAGAAAAAGTAATGAATAAAGAGCTTGTCGCGTACTCACCCATAATTTAGAGGGAAGAAAGCATTGCCTGCAACTGTGCGATTATGATGCAGATGAGGTCGTCAAGACTCAGGGGTGTTTTGCTCAGTTGTAGAGCGATTTCCAGAATTGATCAAAGGGTTTCCAATTGCAGAAAATCATGCACAGAGCAGTCAGCTAAGATTTGAATAGATTTGTTGCAATGTTAGTGAAAAGGAAGAGATTCATCATGTTGCAAAGAAGAACAGAGTTATGGCTGAGTTTCTGGAAGTGCCACGAGAAAGGAGAAGAAGTCCTGGGCGATGATAAGATGAACACTTGGCTATGCACTGTTCACAGACAAGAGAGACAGTTATTGCAGAGAAATATAGGTGAACAGGTGTACATGACTATTCAAAGTGAACGTAAATGCTACTATCCACCATCTACAAATCTGATTCCAGTTGCCAGATCAAGAAGGTCAGGAAAATATCCATGAATATCTATTTTGACTCGGTCATTCTCGACCGCCTTCTCTCTCTCTTTTCCTCTATCTTGTGTGTTTTAGGGTTAGGGTTTCCCAGGATCATCCGAAGCTTGTTGCATCCTAAGGGATCCCAAGATGGTCATAGCCCTATATATAGCAGAAAAGTTGCAATTGCAAGGGTCGGTTCTTCTTCTTTTTGTTCTTGCCTGTTCTGTAACTTTCCTGAGTTCTTAACAGAGATAAAGAGATTTTGTAACCCAAGAGTTCTAATTATGTAGGAGGCATGCTTTGTGGAAATTTTTTTGTCCTTAGTATATTTTGTACATGAGTCTGTAACTCATTGGAAGATAATATACAGAGCCTTATGTTTCTGGATCAATTTGTTGGATTGTGTTAGCCTTGTCTCTTTTCTACTTGTTTGTATGTGTCTTGATTGTTGATGGATTAACTGTGGATATTTTCATTCCTCTTAATCAGTCCTTTCACAGCATCTGCTTGCAGAAGAGTATGTCTGCTTGCAGGTTGTAACTAGTGTTTTACTGTTTAAAGCTGTTAACTGTGAAGAAGTCTTTCCTTTTAACTGGTTTACTCATGACCTGGTTATGAAATACTTATGCATGCCTATACAGGGGACTTGTGTTTTACTTACAATTTAGAGTTAGTTGACCCAGGGATTTATCCTGTATGTGTTGTGTTTTCATGCCAATTTCGGTGCATCACCTAGTAGGTAGTTTGCTTTCAGTCATTTCCCTTTCAAGCACTCCTTCTAACCCTTTCCCTCAAAAGTTTTACTTTCTTGTTTAAGAAGAAAATTAAGGTGATTATCCAAGAGGAACCAGCCTAGAATCTAGAGGTCTCATCTCAGTTAGCATAGGTCCCACAACCTGGAGATGATTCCCTTGTTATACTGGATTATCAAGATCAAGAGAGCTTGAGTTCAGAGGCGCAAATTCAGTGTATAAAAATTACCATTAGAGTTAGCTTCTTGAAAACTAAGGACAACAGTAGAGGATGTCATATTTGAAGATGGTTTAGAAAAGAGGATTCTATAACTGAGAAAACTGGAAGAAGAAAGGCAGAAAATGGTTGATCATATCACACGACATCAAATGCGTGTGAAGAACTTGTTTGATAAAAAGAGAAGACCTCAGAAATTTATGAAGGGAGACATGGTGCTATTATGGTACAAACACATGGCACCGAAAGGCATGCATAGAAAAATTAAAATACTATGGAAAGGACCTTTCAAGACCCATCAAGAATTTGAGAAGAATTCATTTAAATTGGCATATCCAGATGGTGAGGCACAACCCATGACGTATAATGGTTAGGACTTAAAACTCTAATAGATTTGAATTGAAAATAGGTAACCCCTATATTGTACCATAGTTACATTTAGTTATTATTTTTGTTTTCCTATTTAGGTTTCCTTTCTGCTTTCCTTTTTCGTCTCTTAGTTTAATTTTTTTGTGAGTCACCTTTTATTGAGCCTTACAAAACTAGAGACTTGAGTTCCTTTCTTGGACATGTGAATGTCCAAGTCCCTAGAAAAAGCTAGATGTTGCCCCACTTTTGGTCTACATACCTTTAGACAAAAGTGGATGTTTGAGGTGTAGTATTCTAGCTATCCCCTTAGGGTAGGAGACCTTTGCCAGATTTCCCCATAATGATTTCTCTCTTTTGTGAGCCAGAGGGAATCTCTATTTGAGATGTGTTTTCATTGGGTAGGTTAAGTTCCCAATCCAATAAAGGTTATGGTTCTAAGATTTCTAACATTAGTTTTACATGCAACTGAAGTATTTAGCCATAACTCTTCATTTTGCATCTTGGCAAAAAATTAGGTTCAGGCTTCTCCACCAGTGGAAAAGTATCAGCAAGGTGCATCTTCCTCCGATGACTACTAAGTGATGTCTCAGTAGGATGTGAAATTATAAAATGGATCCATTAAGCTTAGAAGCACCGTGGTGCTAAAAATACACCTCTACAAGTCAAGAGGAATGATTAAATAGAAAAAAATCAAAGAAATAAGTCTAATGGTGGAAAAGCGGAAAATGGCTTCTCGACTACTCAAATAGGCGGGTTTTGACCCACGGAGTACATTTTCCACCAAGCCATTAAGATGAAGTGATTTTGAGGAAGAATATATTTCAAAAAGAATCTAAGATATAAAGAAGGTAGATGAAATCAACACACACCATTTTGGCACCTTGGCAAACCAAATTTCCCCTTTAGTAGATTTTTGAACTGAGAGCACTCCAAAAGCATTTCTCGGCCCAAAGGAGAAGGCAAAAAGTAATTTTTTGCTACCTCAAGAAAGTTACCGTTGCAGTTACTAAAGTGAAAAGACACTCTGTCACAAGCCTTTTAGCCTAAGGCCACCACAAGAAAACAAAAGAAAGTAAAGACGATGTCTACTCTAGGTCATGACCCTGAGACTGGACACTGCACTATGGAAGTGGCTAAGCCAACCAAGGAAGGTAGATTCAAGGATATGAATACTTTAGACTTTTAGTTGCAGTCATTTGATATGGGATTGGCTCATCATGACACCAAGGTAGACTGGTGTAAATCTACTAATGTGGTGATAGAGGAAGAACTTAAAGAGCTCAAGACTACCAAGGTTCACCTGAAAGAAGAAGTGGATGAGCAAACCAATTTCATAAGATAGATCCTCACTCTAATTGCAAGCATCCCTAATACCCAAACCACCTTTGATCCTAGTGCAGTGGATAATCAAGCTATATTAGCCAAGTTGCAAGAAGATAGGCACTTCGCACAGATTGGCAAGGGATGGGTTGAGAGACTCAAATCTAAGGGATTGACAGTTGTCGATTAGTTGGGTAATTCTCTTACAAGATTGGAGACAGAAATAAATAACATTGAGAAGAATTTGCAAACTCTCAAATCTAAGAGAGTGAAGTGTCAGGAGTGCATAGTGATGCTCCATGTAGCAGTAAAGGTGAAGACCAAAGAGGCGTTGAAAGCCAAGATTCCACAAAAGGGAGATGAACCTCTAATCTAGTGGCTTCAAATTCTAGAGTTCAAAATTGAAAGGATCATCTAGGCCGAGATAGGGCTACAACAAGTAGATGTTAAGGTCAAGGAAGAACAAAGAAAAGACTTTAAGATTCTTTAAATTTTGCACACAGAATCGCAGACAAGTGGGTAAGGCAAAGAAATGATAGGATTGGCCAATATGCATAAATCATTTTCTATTTATGTGGACAAGCTGTGAGAGTCATCTTCCACCCATGTGGACAAAGTGTTAGAGCTCCAGTAGTTGAGTGGATGTATTTATAATGCCATGGAAGAATTCAAGGATCGGATAGATTCTATTAAGAGTTTGGATAAGGAGCATTCTAGATGGCTCATCTAATACACCAATGTCCATGTAAACAGACATGAGGAGCTCATCAGAGTTATCATAGTTGCCACTGCCTATAGGCCTAAATTAGGCAAAGGAATGAAACTAAAGCTTGAATAGATTCTCTCTTTGTACCAAATTTTGATTGATGTTGTAATGGATAAACCTTTGGTTATCATTTCTGGTTGGGGAAGTTGAACCATTCTGGTTACCCCTCTTTTTTAATGGCCCAATTTGGGACTCTATATGTACTATTTCCAAAATCAATACAAAGTTCAGCTAAATTTTGGTGTGAAAGATAGAATTTTGTTGAGTCAATTGTGTGTGTCTGAATACCATTTCTTTAACTGTTCCATTGCATTTCATTTGTCTTTTTATTGAATTTGAATGTTTCTTTGAAGTCAGATTTGCAATCTGCACTTGAACTAGATTTTTGTGTTATGATTTGATACAGTTAACTTAGGGGAAGATCTATTGTTATCCTGAATCAGGAAACATTTCTGTGAAATAGATTGATTCATCAGCATCTCATCATTAATATTTAGTCTTGCATCTACATTTTTAATAGAAGTTCATGCATTACCAATTTTTTGAGTTGATCTGATTGATGAAATCTTAGAGTTGGCTAGATTTAAAGTTGAATTCACCTTGCCTAAGCTATTTCTCATTTGGGTTTAGCTTGGTTTACCTCTTATATTATCAGGTCAAGAATATACCTCTATTAGATTAGGAAAGATCAAGATTAACTAAAAATCATTCATATAAGGGAGCTATATGTTCAAATTCAGAGGGAAATTGATTTTTCAATAACAATTTTCCAACTATTGTATTCAATTGTTCTTAAGTATTTTGGGTATTTTAGAGTTAAATTCAAAAGAAAAATCTATTTACCAACACAGGGGTAGGGTGGATTTCAGAAAAATTAGGGCTGGCAGCTAGGGTAGAGCCTTTGATAGAACTAGAAGGCAAGGGAATACCTTGGTTAAGGGAGACTAAGGGAAAAAAATTCTACTCACCAAGTTGGGTGATTTCCACAATGGGTGGAGGGAAGAGAGCCCAGTAGAAGTGGTAAATTCTAAAGATAAGCCCCTGGTGGAGGTAAATGGATTTTTTACCAAGAGAGATTGCGTCATTCATGACAACCACAATATTTTCCAAGGAGTGCAGAAGATAAAAAGGCAAGGTAAAAATAGATTATGCCTAAGATGATTAAGAAAAGGAAGGTGGTAGCTATAGAATGTACCAAATTGACCCTCCAAGGTGAAATATTTTATAACAAGCTTGCACATCTTCAGCTAGAACTCTGGGAGGTCAGTCATGCTATAACCATGATTTTTAGACACTAGTTTTTCGTCATTGGCAAAGAACTGGTCAAACTTTGTTTTGTCCTAGGTTTTGGTGGTTTTCTTCCACTTCCTACCCGTGGTGACAATATCCATGTATTTACTAATAACTTCCTCATTAATCTCAAATGTGATACTATTAATGGTGACCCTTCTCTCATTCCAGCTTTTGGTAAACTGACGAGAAATCATGTCATCATGCCCATCCAAGCATTTCATGAAGGGTAGAATCCCTCCTTATAAAAATATGTCACCATCGGGTCCGAGGAGAACTCTTCCTCAATCTTGTGTGGTTCAATCCTATGATGATCCCCTCCCATATTTGTAGAGTAGTTAGGTATAGCCTTCACCTAAGAATTCCACACTGAGTAGGAGATGAAACCCTTCAAAGAAAAATACCACCAAAAACCAAAGCATGAAAAGAAAGCAGAGTCATTGTGAAATGGAGAAAATGAGGTAATAACTTGGCCTTAAGCATCTCTCATTTCACGTACAAAAAATGCAATAATAATTGCCTTTAGGCACAAAAATCACCACCAAAGGTGCCACCGGGGTTAACACATTGGAGCGACATTGTAACCCATAATCACCATCAAAGAAATCTCTATTGTATCTCTTATTAATCACCTTAAATCACAAATGTATCTAATGCCACATAAAGACATAATGACACTTTATGATGGTAGTGATGGAAGCAGGCCACATCCACCACCAAAAAGAATTGGGGATCCTACAATTTGAGGCAACATGGCCTTTTCAAATGTGATAAATGACCAAGATATAATGGATATTTCTCTTGGGTCTACCTTTTAGCGCCTGAATCAGACTTTGATTTTTAAACATTTTGGTTGTTGTTGGTACCGCTCATTTCCCACTCAAGAAGGTACTAAGTATTTTTGGGTAGCTGAGTAGCAGCACGCCAACATTGTAAGCCAACCGTATGTAGATCTACACCTGCCATGGAATCAGTAATATAATTCCCTTCCCTGTAAATGTGTTTTATGGTGGTCTCACTAAAGCAATCAAGCATACCCCTTAGATCCGATAGGATAGGGTCAACTCTCCACTCGGCCATAGAGAAACCACAAACAACATCAACAATATCACATTCATATTGTTGTTAGGTCATCTATTTGGTCATCTATTAAAGATAATGAAGTTAATTTGAAGGTTTTCAATACTAATGAGTAGATCTTAAGTTTTATGGCAAAAGCAGATAGTTTTGTTGCTTCTAAGGACAACAAAGTAAGACAACATTTTGACGACCAAATCATACAATTAAAGTCCAATAAGATGCCTAAAGGACTAGTCAGATCGGAGTCCATATTCAACTTTGATGATCATTTTAGAAAGAAAAAATCCAACATGCTGATCAAGTAAGATCATTATGAAGAGATGGAAATATCCAGAGACAAGTTCTTAAAGGTTGGTAAAATTAACTCTCGTCAAGATAAGGAGTTTCTTATTGCTTTTTTCAAAGATTTTAATGATGTTTTTTCTTGGGATTATGCTGATTTGAAATGGTTTGACCCTCAATTGACCCAACATACCATTGAATTAGAGCTCAATTCAAGGCCAATTACTCAAAGACAAAGGCCAATCAACCCAAAATTAGAGCCCTTAATGCTCAAGGAGCTGAATAAACTGTTGGATAGTGGGATTATCTTCATAATTAAACATACATCTTGGGTTTCAAATCTAGTTCCTATGAGGAAAAAGGATGGGGATATTAGACTATGTGGATTTTAGGGACCTTAATAGGGCATCTTTGAAAGATAAACACTCTCTTCCTTCTAGGAAACAAATTTTACATTATGTCTCTGGTTCTGAAATATTTTCTCTTCTTGATGGTTATTCTGGGTATAACCAAATATTAGTGAAAGAGGAAGATCAAATTAAAACAACCTTTACCACTAAATGGCAAAAAATAGAATATAGAAGAATGTCATTGGTTTTATCAAATGCAGGAGCCACATTCCAAAAATTTATGGACATGGCTTTTAAAAATCTGATGTACAAATTTGTTTTGGTTTACTTAGATGATGTTACTATTTACAGGAAGATTGCAGATCAACATATAGGCCATTTGAGGCAAGTAATTCAAAGTGCAGAGATTTTGGAATCTCTCTTAACCCCAAAAATTACTTCAAAGCTCTTAGGCTACCATGTTTCAAAAGAGGGTACAATAATAGACCCTAAAAGGATCCATGCAATTCTAGATTTATCATTGCCAAAACACAAAAAAGGGGCTACAAAGATTTATTGGCAGAATTAATTTTTTAAGAAGCTTTATTGCAGACATTGCTAATCTGCTTATTCCCTTAACTACAATGCTAAAGAAAAATGTACCTTTCAGCTGGACTAAGGAAGGAAAATCAAGTTTTCATCATATCAAATTTGCCTTGTCATTATCCCCTTCATTAGCTAATCCAGATCATACTAAATATTTTATTCTATATGCTTTTGGAAGCTATGATACTATTTCAGTTATGTTGGTGCAGAAAAATGATGACAATCTAGAGAAGCTAGATGCCTTTTTCAGCAAAGGAATGGATTACTATGAACAAAGGTACAATTTTTTTTAGAAACATGTACTTTTTGTTATTAAATCTTTAAGGAAGTTTAAACATCTTATTGCTGGAAACAAAGTTCATCTAATGGTTGCACATCCTAGTATTAAAGATTTTCTGTTTAACAAGGATGTAAATAAAAAAAGAGAGCAGGTTGGATCCCAAAAGTTATGGAATATGATGTACATATCCATGTAACCAAGCTGGTTAGAGGAAAGGGTTTGTATGCACAAATGACAAAAAAAGAAGAACAAGAAGCTGAAAATAGCAATGAGGTTGTCTTGCTTCATGACAATCCTATACTCGATGACCAACTAGCAAATTGGTTGGCTGATATGAGCAGGTTTCTACAAAGTGGACAATGCCCAACTGATCTTGATAAAGCTAAAATGAGGTATTTCAGATTGCAATCTATCCCTTATGTTTTGATAAATGGTTTGATTTGTAGAAAGGACTATTCTGGAATGTTGCTAAAATGCATTGATATTATTGATCAAAATAAAATTTTATCTAAATTTTGTAACACCCCAAAATTGGCATCTTTAAATGCTAACCAATTTTGTTGCATTTGTCACTCTTCTAGATCATCAAAGTCCTATTGTACTAGGCAATTCTGAGTTTCAACTGACTCTACTCGACCTAAGTGTCAAATGCAAAAAATCCTAAATCTGTATTAATCATACATCGTATTTAATTCCTAAATATCTATTTGGCTAGACAAACCTTATGATCGCATTAATTTAATTATAAAGTCCTAGCACTTTAATTAAATTAAATTCACCCTCTTTAGCTAAGACACATGAAAAGGAATTAAACAATATTTAATTACTAAATAAATATCCTCATTTCAATAATTGAATTTAATTATTCAAATAATTGAGAAAACCTATTTATGAGGTCATATTTATTTAATTAATTGAATATTCTCTCAAAAATCTTATCTCTGTTCAGAAATGGAATCTTTGAATTAATTGTGCTTTAAAGAGAAAGAAAACAATTTAATTCAAATAAAACAGAATTAAATCAAAGAAAGAAAATAGCTAAAGCAGAAAGAAAACAATTTATTGTATTCTTTTAAAGAAAGCTATCTATTTTAAACTGGTTTTTCTATTTGTTTTATTTCAAAGAGGAAAGTTTCTATTCTGATCGCTTCTGAGTCTATAAAAGAAATCTCAATCTCTCATTCAAACCCTTCCTAAATTTCTTATCATGTGCATTGTTAGAATACTGAATTATTGTCTCATCTCTTAATATCTCATATAGAATAATTTCATATTGCAATAAGATAGTTTCAATTTCTAGAATAGTTGCATTGAAGATCATGTCTTATATTATCTTACATCTCTCATTTCTTAGAATAATCTTGCATTGTATTGCATTCATGGACATAAATCCTTCATTCCTAGATTGGTCTATGGTTGTGAGACTCTTGTTCTGAGAGCAATTTCAAAAACCCCATCTGGATAGAAGGCAACATGTCAAATCATGCAGGTAGACAAGATGAATAATCTCATATTCAATCTTGTGTGTACCTAGTGAGGAAGGAATATGTTGAAGTGTATGGTGAATTAACAAGGCCAAATTTACCACATACATTTCTGGCACCCACCATGGGGCAGGTACATTCTATTCTGGTCTCATTTCATTTCATCTTTTTTCTTTTTTTTTGCATTCTATCTGTACTTCCGTACAAGTTCTGTTCTAATTTCATGCGAACTTTCTATATGTCTCACGTGAACTTTCTGGTTCTTCGCATGGCATACAACACTTCTTCACATGATCTAGCATACTTTATCACATGAAATTATAGTCCAGAGCTTTCAGTTTGATATTTCATTGCCTCAGTTTTCTAACCACCTGCTATTTTCTGACATCTGTGCTTCTCTGATTTTATCTTTTGAAACAACATAACAGTGGTTTGCAAGATGCTGAGACAAAGAAAAGCCATCATAAAATTCTAACATGTTTGTTGCAGGATGCTAATATGAAGAAAGGCATTACAAACTACTAATGGGTTTATTGCAAGATGTTTGTTGAAGACCTTGCATGTTTTCAGAACTTCTTATATCTATTTTCAGTAGTTAAAACATACTTCGGTTGGTGCTTAAAATGAATCATTGTCTTGCATGATTGAAGTGTTTTTTAGATTGTAATCCTAAGAAATACATGAACATATCCTCTCCCCTCACCTTTGTGGATCTTGGGTGTAAGAGAAATTCATGTGATTCTTCTAGAGTGGCTACCTCCCGAGAGCTTTAGCAGAGCCAGTGAGAGTGGATGCCCAATCGGTAATAGGCTAAAGCCAAGCCCTTCCAAACCGGTATCAAAAAAATGCTATTGTGATTAATGTCACAATAGATAGGTGTGAATTTGTAGTGGCAACCAAAATTTCCTCCAGTACCCTAGTGGTATGTTAAAGTCCCGACATCATTAAGGTGAAAGCCTTGCTTTGAAAGGATTGGGACAGCCCCCTTTATTGGGAAAATGACTTGATCACAACCACCTGAACATATGACCTTACTACAAATTGTTGTTCTAGTTTTCCAAAATCCCTCTAACTATTTGCGTGGAAGGTCAAAGACTGACTAAGATGCCCCACATTCTTATAGCTTTTAGTAGAGATAACAACCCTTTGGGAAGTAATTCCTTTGGGGTCTGAAGCTTGGTATGCCTGAGAAGTGATTGCATATGTAAGGAGGAGCCATGCTTCCAAGCTTCTAAGTTATCCGCTAAGAGTAAGCATAGCTGAACTTTGGTTCAAGTGGGAATTCAACAGATATTTTCCTGGCTATCCTAGGATTGTGATGTTCTTTTTCTAGTATTACAAAAATTCTGTTTAATGTGTTTTGCATGGGTGTATCATTTGAAAAATTGAAACTATCATCAAAACACACAAATTGTCAATCTTGAACATGTCCAAAACAATCTGTAACTTGAACTATCTGTTAGAAAACAACATGATTTCATCTTGGAAAACACAAACTAGTCTTAATAGTCTGATTCTGTAAATGTCCTTTTTCCAACATTTGCATAGTGTCACGTGAAATTTCCCAATCTTTGCATCATTCGGTGAGAATCTTTGTGTGATACATAGTATATTGTTGCATGACATTTGGCAACAGTGCCATTATTCTATCATTCTTTATTATGTCAACTGGTTTCATTATTCGCGTGAAGAGAGCATTTCTTTGCATGATTTAGTGAAAATTTGTGCGATAGAGCATTTCATCGCGCGAAACTGGAGTCTTTTGTCCAAAATAGCGAGCTTAAATCTGCTATTTAGTTGTACTTCTATCAAATCTGGTCTCTGATATGGGTCTATTTTTCTACCATCTATCTTCACACAGTCTAAAACTTGGTTTCTTGGGTTGAGAACTACATGATTCTTGCTTAAACTAGTCTTGTCTCATGTCTTTTTGATTTCTTTCATCTGTGTTGTCATGCCTTGTGTCATAATTGTCATCTCTTGGTTGTTCTGGCTTCATCTTAGATGATTTGCACCTAGGATACTTCACCTTTTGGAATGTTCTGTGCAATTACTTTTAGACAGTTTCAAGTTTGGTCCTAGTTCACATTTCCTTGTTTAAAATTTTTTCTATGACTGTCACAACTCAAAGTGGCAAAACATTTCCTTTAATCAATCAAGACGAATCCATACTTTCCACACCACTACCAGCTACATCTAGTGAGGAATCATCTTGATCTCTTTCCCCGGTATGTCAACCTTACAATAAACGGTCATTTCCTATGGATCTTAGTAGGGTTCAAAATCCTTTGTTCCAATCTCAAGACCCCTTTAACGATGTAGAAGTAGAAATCACTCAAGAAGAGATTGCACAAGTTCGTGCTAACAAATATTTCTATAAAATGATGGGAATTCTACTAGCTGAGGAGAAAGAAAAATACATTCTTGAACTAGCCAATCAAGGGGCTAAGTTACCTTCCAATTATGTTGTAGAAACACTTGTTGA
>MU227846.1:2691902-2702094 GCA_018584345.1 Thuja plicata
AATTATTCAAATAATTGAGAAAACCTATTTATGAGGTCATATTTATTTAATTAATTGAATATTCTCTCAAAAATCTTATCTCTGTTCAGAAATGGAATCTTTGAATTAATTGTGCTTTAAAGAGAAAAAAAAAATTAATTCAAATAAAACAAAATTAAATCAAAGAAAGAAAACAACTAAAGCAGAAAGAAAACAATTTATTGTATTCTTTTAAAGAAAGCTTTCTATTTTAAACTGGCTTTTCTATCTGTTTTATTTCAAAGAGGAAAGTTTATATTCTGATCACCTCTGAGTCTATAAAAGAACTCTCAGTCTCTCATTCAAACCATTCCTAAATTTCTGATCATATGCATTGTTAGAATACTGAATTATTGTCTCATCTCTTAATATCTCATATAGAATAATTTCATATTGCAATAAGATAGTTTCAATTTCTACAATAGTTGCATTGAAAATCATGTCTTAGATTATCTTACATCTCTCATTTCTTAGAATAATCTTGCATTGTATTGCATTCATGGAGATAAATCCTTCATTCCTAGATTGGTCTATGGTTGTGAGACTCTCGTTCTAAGAGAAATTTCAAGAACCTCGTCTGGATAGAAGGCAAAAGGTTGAATCATGCAGGAAGACAAGATGAATAATCTCATATTCAATCTTGTGTGTACCTGGTGAAGAAGGCCTATGTTGAAGTGTATGGTGAATTAACAAGGCCAAAGTTACCACATACAAATTCCATGATGGATCATGTGGAGGACACTTCAATCCTAAAACTATAGCTTGGGAAACATTAAGGGAAGACTTTTATTGGCCTAATCTATTTAAGGATGCTAATTCTTGGGAAAGAAGATGTAAAAAAAGTGCTCTTTTTTGTAGGAAAACAAAGGCTAACAACATTTCCATTAAAACCTATCATTGTTGAACAACCATTTATCAAGTGGGGAGTGGGCTTCATAGGCCCCATTAATAGAAATTCTATTGAAGGTCACAAATGGATCTTTACTACTACAAACAAATTCACAATATGTACCAAAGCTATTGCATTAAAGAAATCAACTGGATCATATGTTCTCAAGTTCTATGAAGATATTATAACCAGGTTTTGGGTACCTCAATCAATTATTTGAGATAATGCATTGGCTTTTTCTAGTTCTAGAATAATAGAATGGGTTGTTAAGAATGGGATTTATCTGAATATATGATCTAACTATTACCCCCAAAGTAATGGTCTTGCTGAGTCTACTAACACGAACCTAATAAGGATTATTAAAAGGACTCTATAGGAGAACAAGAGGGATTGACATTCAAAACATAAAGAATCACTATGGGTAGACAGGATCACACCAAAAAACATTATTTGTAGCTCACCCTATGTATTGGTTTATGCTAAGGAAGAAAGGTTACCTATTTATACTCAGTTTCTAGCCCTATAATTGGTTGATCAGATGTTGTTGTTTGAAGAGGAAGATCCTTTTAAGTTGAGGTATGCAGAATTATTACAGCTAGAAGAGAAAATGAGCATAGCCTTAAGGAATATTGAGCTAAGGAAAAATTAGACTAAAAGGTATTTTGATAAAAAGGCAACACTTAAAGAGTTCAAGGAGGGTGACCTAGTTCTTAAATGGGATTTACTGAAGAGAAGACCAAGGAAGCATGATAAATTTGATAATTTTTGGTCAGGCCCATTTTTCATTACTGAATGCAAAGAGAACAATGCCTTTCAGTTGTCCATCATAGATGGAGAGATGTTTCCCATCCTAGTAAATGGGATCTTCCTCAAGCTCTGCTTTGAGGGTTAGTACTTTTAGTTTTAGTTTCATTTCAATACGTATTGTCAAGCACTAGGGGTCTTTACATTTCATTTTCAATAAAATGCCTTCTTGGCATGAGTCCTAGGTCTAGGTTGAATTTTCATTTCAATAAGGTTGCATTTGTATATTCTAGGTTTTGACTCCATTTCCCTAGAGATAGGGTCTAATGTTAATGTCTAACAGACAAACATCCAATAGAGGTCTCCAGAATCATTACTCTAATTTTACACATTGTAATATGAAAATCATAAACAACCTAAGATTGCATGAAGGTACACCTCTTTGATATTTCTATTTAGTAATGAAAATGAAATACATTTCCATTGCATTCATACTATCATATTTTTGTACTCTAATTTTTGATCATGTTCAGATTTTCAAATTTCATAAATTATCATTACATTGTGCATTCAAATTGAATGTAATAACCATATGTTTCTTCCATATTACATTTTTTCATATTGAAACTTAGAGGTAATTATAGAAAAGAAAGCATGATAGAAGCATGAGTAGGGGTCCATGCATTTCCTTGTAGGGTGTTCTGCATTTAGTAACTGGTTGTCTGCTTGGTCCAAGTCTTCAGGACTATGTAATTAATCTTCATGTAATGTGCTGCATTTTAGGTCTAGGGTCATGTCCTGCATTATCAAAAGAGAAAATAGTTAGATTTAAATTGGATCTAAGAAATGCATTGAAACCAAAACAACACACAATATTCAAACTTTAAGAACTCTAAATCTACCAATAACATCAATACAACAAAAAAGTATGCATCTACAACAAGTGAATAAAAGTATCAAAGGGACATAACTCCATGAAACATTTTACTCTTTATGGTTATCATTCTGCATTGTTCAAAATTTGTTGTTTGTGAAACCAAAAATATGAATTAAAGGGACTTAGTTCCTGTAGCTGAGAAACATTTTTCAGAACATCAACAGATTAAGATAATAAACACAACCAATCCACCAACATTCATGCATAACTTTAATTTCACATGGAACTCACACACAAACATTGATTGGTTGATTCTATCCACTAACCTAGAATGTTGATTTAATGGTGTGTGAAAAAAAAGTGAACATGGATGGATCAAATGTAGAAAGAAACATGATCTATGAATTCACTAGTTGCAGATGATAAAGAAAATGCAGTGAGTGTCATGAGCCCATGCTCGAACCTCATAAGATGCATTATGAAAGAATTATAGGAGTTCATAAATTCAGAATTTGAGAGGAATGTGGTTTTAGTGAACTTCTTGATCCTTGACACCTTTTTTATGCTATTTAAGAAGGTGCATGATAAATGAAATATATGATCAAGTGCAAAGAATAGAATTGTAAATCAAGTAATGAGGTAACACTGTACTCTATTAGTGTTGTTATAAAGGTTGAATGAAATGTTGTTTGAAATGGAATGAATGTGCATATCAACAAATCAAATGATAGTGCATATTGAAAAGAAGAGAATAACAGTAATGTCATTATGAAGTACTATGCATATACAAAAAAGAGATAATTGCATTGTTATCAAAATGGAAATTTCATATACATAGTTCATACATTATAGGAATTAGACAAATACTTCATTTTAATGTTATCTTGTACATTGTTGTGTTTGAATAAGGGAAAAAGGAACACAGTTACATCCATGTTTTGCAAAAGGAAGAGAAAAAGAATGTTCAAATAATGGTATCTTTTGTTAAGAATATGTATGCATACACAAGAATGGAACAAAATAGTGTGTTCTTAGAAGGAAAAGTGAGTGGCTCTATTATTGATAAAAAATGGATGTCAAAGATAGTTATCTTACATGTTCAAATAACAATGATATTGTTGGATGTTGTTAATATGCATGTTCAATGTATATTCAAAGTGATGTTCAAGTAAAAATGTTGTTAATTAAAAGATGTTATGCATGTTCAGATAACATGCAATCGAGAATGACGAGTGAATAATAACATCACTTTGTTATTATCAAATGCCTCTTTAAGAGTGGAAAACAAATGAAAAAGCAATGTTTCTTGTAAACAATGTTGTTTATTTAATGTTGTTAGGTGCACATTCAAAATGATGAATGCAGTGTATATGCCAGAATAAAAGGTAAGTATTGTTAATGTTGTTATTTATGTTCAAATGAAACGAATAATCAAGAATGGACATTAAATTACAATATTATTTTGGCATGTTCAAATAACAGTGTTAGTAATATGCATGTTCAAAATAGAAATCAAATGACAGTGCTATTACAAAAGGAAAGACGCATTGTTTTAAAGTATCGAGCTCTGTTTCATAGTATTGTACATGGTAGTCACAAGCCCATGCTCGAACCCCAATATGTGAATCTCTTTCTGGAACCACAATAATAGATTGGATACACTTGTGATTATCATGTTGAATGTATACAGAAGGTATTTTGAGCAAGATCGAGCACATTGTAAGACCACGACCCAAATGTTTTCACTGATATTTTTGCAGAGGAGGACTACAAAATGATAAAATTCAGACATAATGGCTAATGACAAGGAGTGACACAGTCTCAAGAGTGTGAAGGAATCCAAAGCAACATAATCACTATCAACAGTGAACAGAGAACAACATATAAGTATAGATCATAAATAAAACCCCAAGAAGATGACATATGATAGGAATGCAGATATCCAGTGCAGTGGAATGACAAAATAATCATATAGTGCAAACAAAATACAATATGCTTCCATCTCAACAAAGAGTAACGTGGTTTTAACCAAAGATGCTGGTGTTCAAGAATTAATGCAAATAAACATGGAGACAACAGAGTCACAACTCAGAAACATCAAATGTAGACACCCATTAGAGCCGACATCTTCCTCATTAATGAACAACATACATCAATATGCATAGAGATTGGTCTATTCAAAACACACAGAAGCTTATATAACAGTGAAAAGCTATTAAAAAAAGATAAAAATAGACATGGTAGATTTATCAGTGGAAATTAATTGCAAAACCCAGATATATTTTCCACAAAAGAGGGATACCCAAATTGATAAAACCCCAAATATTATTGTAATGAACATAGTGAAGCAATAAATAATTATTAAATAATGACTAGAGTGAGCACAAGAGTCAAAAAAATATGTTATGAAATGATGTCTACAACAATATATTCAACAAAAAGATAGAGGGTTAACAAGAAGAAGAACAACTTCTCTATGGATTTCATCCAGAGAAGCCGCATTTTTCGTGCCAAGTGTAGTGGAGTTATTGCATGAAGAGCACCCTATTTTATGACAGTCAACTCTATTTTGTAAAGCCCGCATTATAGAGGAGAGCCCAAGCTCTCTATTTTCAAATAGAGAGTTGAATCCAGCGCTAAGCAGTGCCCAAGATCTTTAAACTCAACAAACAACATATATGAACTCCAGTGAAGAAACTCGAGCTCTGCATTTCATAACTAATTCCAGTTGGAGTTTGAGTTTAATACTCAAAAATGAATTCACATTGATGATCACAGCCAGAGATTGATTAAAACACAGAGATAACACTATATTCCAGCCAAGAGATCACAAAAGACAATTTAAACTGACAACCCAACTCCCAGTTCATAGTGATGAACTCCATGTCAAAGACAAGAGCATAGAGAAGTAGGAAAAGAACCAAAATCAATGCCACAGTTGTAGTGTGAGTGGCACCATGGATTAGGGTTTCAAAACTCTCACATTTTCCCCAAATGTGAATCTGATAAAATGACCAAGAAAAGCCAAGTTTTGTTAAAATTTGGAATCCACTTATAGTGGAGTTAATGCTGCTACAGATGATACTGCATGATAGTCAGTTTCCAAGTGTCACGACAATAACTTGACAACCTAAGCATATGCCACGATGTGGATAATTTGGAGAGTGGTTGGATGTGTAGTTTTGGTCATATTTACCTAGGGTGATGATGTGATCTTTAAGCTTGTTAGGGTTGTATGTTCTGTGGTTTGGGTTATATGTTTGAGGGTTAGGTTATATGTTGGTTGTTAAGGTTTTTGGTTATAGTTTATATATGTTGGTATTTCATTTTTGTAAAAGATGTATATTATTTGAAATACCAATATTAGGGGCATAAGATTAGGCATGGATTAGGCCTTAGATTTAGGGTTTTCATCTATTTGAGGATATCTTTGGATGAAATTTCATTTTTGAAATTGGCCTTGAGGAGTATATCTCTGAGATTCCTTCTCAATTTTAGGGGTTCATAATCTAGGAGGAAAGTTGTATTAGTGAGAATTTTGTTCTTTTGCACTTTTCCTTGCATTTTGTAGCCATCAGTTCATGTTTGATAAAGATTGTGTTCAAGTGAATGTACATATTCCTTGACAATTTTTTTGTATTTTATCATGCAACTATTTTTTGTAGATTTTGAGGCTAATAAAGCTTGTCCATTATTCATACATCTTTTTTGAGTTTCTATCATCAGTCCTTTCAATTTTTTGCATTCAAGTGTAATGTATTTTGCAACATAGATTAGTGAAATTATCTAATTCCTATTCTAGATTGTAGAGTCTAACCTTTTGCAGAATCTGCATGTTTGTTGGCATAATTGTCACTATTTGTGGTATAAACCCTAATAGTGAGATTTTAGTTAGCCTATGCATTGAATAGTGAATGTTATTGCAGAAATAATTAGGGTATGTCATGTATGCTAGCTTAAAATTTCTGATAAGTCTGAACCAATTTGGCTACAATTACCTTTTAGTTTTTGTTTATTCAGTTCGAGTTCCCTTTTCCCAAAAAATTAGAAGAAAAGTCAGTAATAGGTGATAACCCAAATCCAATAGAAACTAACCTATAATTTGGATATTCCTTCTTAATTAGAGTCCACCCATAACTCAGGAAGGTTTCCATTGTTACCATGAAATATTACTATGCCTTAATGCCAGAGTTAGGGTAATATTTTTTTGCCTTAACAGTTCCCATGATCATATAGAAGATTGATGTTCTCAATTGTTTAATCCAACTATACAAGTCGGGATTCTAAAAACAAAGAATTGTATATAGTAGAATGCATCCCAATGTTGTAGATTTACAAAAATTATAAAACATGTAATTAATCTACCAAAAAAATTATGTGCAAAAGCATGGTGTATTTTTTAGTGTGCACTAAAATTACAATTATGCAAACATAGAAGGCATGCAGTAATTTGATGTCACAATTGAAAAGAAAAAAAGGCTGGGGAATCTTTAGGAATACTTTAATTTCCCATCAAGCATGAGAATCCAATATCAATATTGAATCTTATGAAATATTGTCAAAGGAAATGTTTTAATGTGATAGACCAAAGATGAGATATTTCAATAGGTATAACTTTATAGTAGGGAATGACTTAACGAGTGTTTTACGTAATAATAAGAGTATCTATACTAGATGAAAATATGATACATATAGGGGCTAAGTAAAATTATAATATGAATTAAAGTTGCCTTGTCTTCTTATCTTTTATGATGTCCTTTTAGATATTTTTAGAGTCATTTTATTGTATGAACGCATGTGATCTCATTTCAAGAAGAATTTACATTTTTAAGGTATAAGACACTTATGAAGCCTCTACTATTGGATTAGAGTAAGAGTTTTGGTTAGAATTAGGTTTTATGTTGTATTCTTTTTATTAAAATTAGAGTTAAGGTTTAGGCAATTTATTAGGATAGTATTTTAATAAGGGATATAAGGTTTAGGGTTAGGGTTAGAATCAAGATAAGGGTTAGGGTAATAGTTAGGACTAAGGTTAGGATAATGTTTAGGATTAGGGTTAGTCTTTAGGAAATAAGATTAGTATTACAAATAGGGTTTAGGATTATGGGTAATTTTTAGTGTATCATAAAATTCCTCCTTGGATAATAGAGGCATGTTCACTATAATAAAGCAATATTTATAATTTTATTTTGTTGTACAGTTGTGATAAGAATTCATTAAATATATGAAGTGGTGGTTGGAATACAATTTTTTTATTTTTCTTAATAAGATGTGGTCTTTTACTTATTTTCTATTAAATGAAATAAACGGTTGGATATCATCACCTTCTATAATAGTTCATGAATTAGTAAAATATTCGTGTCACCATAAATCTAATGTAAAATACATTCCTTGATGTATTGATTAGCTTCACTTTAACTTCATTATCATAATTAGTGATAACAATCATATGAAACTCAATATTATGAAATTTACAACCATAACAATCATGAATTAACCATGAAAGAAGGTTATCATAAGAAACTATTCATTAGAGATAACAACAAACCAGAAAAAATAAATGCATCTTATCCACAATGAATTAATATTTACAATTTTAACAACAAAAAGTATATATTAACCTATTGTGAACAATGAACTTTTATCACAAACCTACAACAATAAAGGATGAGTAATACTTTTCTCTTTTTCATAGCTATTTACATAACTTTTGGCTATTTTTGCTATTTTTATCCCACATGGATAAGTAATCTGAGAGACCTTTATGGGATAAGTGCAATATATTTTTGGCACGTGTAGTGCACTATGTTTTCTGCATTATTTTTACAGGTTGACGAAAACACTCTGTGTTTCAACACCCAACATTCCCCTTGAGGAAATTTTTATCTAGTGTGGAAACATCGTGTGTTTTCTACATCTTGCATTCCCTCTCGTCTCACAAAAAAGTTAAAAAAAAACCTGTTTGTATGTGTGGGGTTGCAAAAATGTTGTGTGTTTTCTACATTATGTGTATCCTCAATACCTTCATTAAAAATATGTGCCCATGCCCAAATGTACAAGAAATAATTGGAGGCATGGTTGTTGTTGGTAGAAAATTTTCTGTATTTTCACATCGGATGATATTTTTCTTGTCTCTAATGTAAAAATATTGTGTGTTTATGCATTAAGAGATATTTTTCTTTCTCTGATGTGAAAATGTTGTGTATTTTTGCACCTGTGTGATTTAAACTTTATTGATATTTTCCAAGATCCACAAACTAGATTAAATCTAAGGTGTGCAAAATGTTAAGCACATAGGTGCATGGTGGAAAATGTTGCATATTTTCCATATCAGGTGATATTGCTCATGTCATCTGATGCATAAATGTTGTGTATTTTCACACCCATGGGACCTAAACACCGATCATATTTTTTGAGGTGAATGACTAATATTTCATCATACTTAAGCAATATAATATAAGGTGTTTAAAATTTTAAATAGGCAGGAGTGTGGTGGAAAAGGTTGTTCATTTTCAGCATCAATTGATATTGGTATTTCTCTCTGATGCAAAAATGTTGTGTATTTTCACACCTGTGCTATTTAAAAGTTTATCATCCTTTCAAATATCAACAGATCATATTTCATCCCGCTTGTGCAATTAAATCAAAGATGTAAAAAATATTAAGCACACATGTGCGTGGTGGAAAATGTTGTGTTTTTTACATTAGGTGATATTGTTCTTTTCACTCTAATACAAAAAAGTTGTGTCTTTTACACCCGTGAGATTTAAGTACCAATCATCTTTTCTAACCTCAACATCTCATATTTCATTGCACTTGCAAAATTAAATCTAAGGTTGCAAATTGTTAACAGAGTAAGTGCGTGGTGAAAAATGTTGAGTGTTTTCGGCATCGGGGTTATATTGTTCTACGAAAATGTTTTTGTTTTTTACACCTATGATATTTTTTACCAGTGACTAAAATACAACACGAGGATAGAATATTTAATTTTTTGGTTTTTACACATGAAAATAAAGTATATAATTGACCTAGTGAAGAAAACACATGATATTTTCAAGCCAATCAAAACTAGGGCATAAAACATAGTGTTGCCAACTATGCCAAAAACATATTTAATTTAGAGTATGAAAATTATCTTAGATCATATATTCCTCTTCATTATGATCTACATCAATATTGAATTTTTTTTCTTCTTCTTAAGCAATGTAACTTACATTTTTGTTCTTCTGAGTGAAATCCTTGTACCTCTTGTATTTTTCTTTCCTTCCTCCATCATGTTCATTTTTCACTTTGTTAGGACATCTCTTGGCAAAGTGGCTGATTTATCTACAATTCCAACATGCAATAAGGATTTTCCCTTTGTATCTTCCTTTCCCTTTAGGAAATATTCTAGCAATCAAAGCTTCGAGTTCTTCCAATTCTTTCTCCTCAGCTAAAAATCCTTCATATTTTTCAGAGTCATAGATAACAGTCTTTCCTTTTCTAGATGATCCAACATTAGTTGTAGCCTGAAATGTAACTTCACTAGTAGGTTGGCTATTATCAAAATTACTTAATTCAAATATTGTAAGCCTACCAATAAGTGAATCGTAATGCCCCACTAGGTAACCCAGGAGAAATTAACCTCTAACAAGAACAAAGTGGGTAGAATATATATATATATA
>MU227846.1:2702521-2758422 GCA_018584345.1 Thuja plicata
ATATATACATACATATATACATACATATATATATGTATATATATATGTATATATATAGACATATATATACATATATATATCTATAGATATATGTATATATCTATATATATGTATATATATAGACATATATATACATGTATATAGATATAGATATATGTATATATATATATACAATATCTATATATATATACACAATATCTATATATATATATATACAATATCTATATCTATATATATATATAGATATTGTATATATATATATATATATATATAAGTTTACATTCAAGATGAACTATTAAGCATAACCAATAATAGTGAAACACAAAACATGATCATAAGAGTAAAATCAAGAAGGATACAATTCTCGAAGGTTCCATAATGTAGGAATTACACATAAATTAATCATCAACTAATTAAAAATATTCCAAATTACCTAATGATTAATAAGTACAACATCTCATAAATAATGATATAATTATGTTTGATACCATACAATATATCTAATGAAATGACATCCACTGTACAAGTCTCAAGGTATGTAATTAAAATTGAATACAAGGCACAACATATTATTTCATAAAAGCAGAACTGATATACAAATATATGATATGATAAACCTCCTCACAAAGATAAGAGCATGTCTCTAAAAATGTCGCATATGGTAGAACTTCTACAAGATCACCAATAATGGTACAAAGACGTCAATGTCTCTAATGGTAAAGAAAATCACTACCACTCATCCTCACAGTATCTAAATGGTCCACTACCACCATGATGATTAGATAAAAATAGATCCCTTTTGGTTTACAAACCAATCATAAGGTAGGACTAAACAAGGGATCCTGAAACATCTCTATCTGAAAGTACAACTCAACTTAAACAGGTAAAAACCTACAAACATAGAGGCAACCAACACACATAGGAAACCTAATATATAAATGGGGAAGTGTCATCAGATGAGTCAGATCTAGAGTTACCCTAGCAGTCTTGTTGGACCCCACCTCCCTAGTGACTCTATATGACATCAGTAACCTTTCTTATAGATATGGATAATAATTATGAAAGATCAAATCAAATATATTCTCCCACTCCCATCGTAGCCTATATAAGCACTAAAGGCATGGAGGAGGAATACAAACATTTATTAATTTATTTAAAAACCCCATAATGCATTGTGTTATCACTTATTAAGTATCTTACAATGAGTTAACTTGAAAACATCTTAGGGTCGTCACCCTCATTGGAAGCTACTCCCCCTTAAAAACTTATATTACCTACCCTAAGCTCATAGTCACAATCAATCTAAAAAGTACCGTATAGGTACGATAGTCAAATTTTAGTTCCATACAAAGTCCATCTTGAACACACTTTGGTCTTTGAACCCATAAGTCAAACAAAACACTCTCTCAAGACTTCACTTACACACGAGTTTAAGATACACAGTTGGGTAAAGATGTTTGAAAAGACATTAATCACAAAACAAAGCAAAAATGCAATTACATTAAACACACTCCTAGCCTCTGCTATTTTTCCCTAATAGCCAACGTAGCTCTATAAAACCCAAAACAAAACTATATTTTAACTAGAAAAACATACTCACAATAATAAGAAATTAAAAGGAATTAAAAAATCAATCACAAATTTATAATTCCTATTAATTAAAAATTAACATTATAAATAGAAAAATACTAATTAATATTAAGTAAAAAAAAAATAATATTAAATAAATTAAAAAATATCTTGTACATTAATAATAGTAATTAAATAAATAAACAATATAGAATTAATATTAATTATTATTTTTATTGTTGGTAAATAGATATATGATTATTATTTTTTGGAAAAGAACCACATTCTTGTTTTGCCCTTAATACTGATGGGTTTATTTCAAAGTCTAATTGTGCATGTAAATACAATTTTTTTAATAATATTCAAGAACACAAAATTTAATTTCTAAAAACAACCCATTTTCCTAGAATCTCAAATCTAGATTCTACAATCTATTTTCTAGCTTTTTGAAACCATAGATCTAGTCTTAATCCATCCTAGCATATACAGAAAGAGTTCTAGATGTATCCTATTGATGTAATGACAAATCTTGCCTTCTAACCCTATCTTCTCCTAGGATCTTTTTTAGTCCACTTCTGCAACCTATTAGGATTCTTCATAAACCCTAATTCACAAGGATTCTACTCTCAATCCTTCACCTATTCAATTTGTCTACACCATTAAGGAGATCAACTCAAACACCAACATACCCCATGGATGCCTTCTTGCATCATTCACACCAAATATTGAAACGTAAAAAAAATGATCACCGATGGAGAGGAAGGTTCATTCCTAAGGCATTGGATCCATGTAAATACCTAACAACACAAAGTTGCAATGAAAATGTTATAGAATTCAACAACATGCTTGAATTTGCACAAAACAAGACTACAAGGAATTAGGCCTAATTACACACCTTTTGGAAGATAACTCAAAAATATTTTCAACAAGGTGGAAAAAAGGTCCAAATCCAGACACCCTTTTGGAAGACCTTTTTGATTTATTAGGTTTTACTTCCCCAAACTGTCTGTATAGTGGGTTTCTATAATCAACCCTAAAATCAAGGGTTTCCCAATGTTCAGTCTACATTCACAAGGGTTTCATCTTTCTCCTCATATAAATCCTCACCATGTCTTCTCCTTTGGAATGGGGATTCCACACACACATAACCTCCTCTCCACATGCTTAGATTGAATAAACCAATGCATTCAATCCCTCTATTTTCTTCTGCAAGCCACTGTGATCCCTAACCACACTCTTCTGGCTCGCCTCGAGGATCACTGCAAAAATAGCCAACTTGTTTTCTAGGGCCCAAAATCCTTGCATATGTACACACATGGAGTCTAGTCACTAATCCCAAAGGTTCATATAATTTTTACGATAGAAGAATGAGATAGAACTCCATTATTTACAAATTGCCTGGTTCAAACCAACGATGGTGTTGGTTACAAACTATTTACAAAGGATGCTTAAAATTAAAAAAAAATGACTAACTAATTCCACACATAACCCAAAGAACACTTTCTCTAACATATGCATGAGTTACAATGCCAAAACTAATCCATTAAAACTCTACTATAATCAAGAACTTCAAAACTGCACACAAAAACACATAATTGTTATTGCTTCACAAAAATAATGTCTGTACACTGAATGTCCAACCTTTCTACCAAGTCCATGTTTCTCTTAAATAGGGTGGTGAAGTATTTATCAACCCCTTAGGTCATCTTTTGAATGAGTTTTCCAAGTCTTTCAAAAGTTTTCGGAGCAACTTTGCAAAGTTGCAAAATGCAACTCTGACAAATTTTCCTGATTTCTTATAAACTATGTCAATATGCTTCAAATCCTCACTAAAATTCACCAAAGAACCAAATAAGGGTTGAAACATTTTTCTAACCTACCTTCAACCCTACTAACCTCATGATGACATCATCATCACACATGTGCCAATTGGAGGGATTGACAACTTATTATCCCTAATTGCACTTTCTAACAAGGTCCTAAGTCTCAAACTAAACACATCCTAACACACCTATGCTATGGTCAACATGAAGTTAATAATGACTCAAGCTTGTTGAAAAAATAAATGCCATAACGAATACACACAACTAAACTAACTAGATTTCCAAAACAACATATGGGTGCTCCTGCACCATACTCCCCCCACAAGACAAAGTCAAGTCACTCCTATGGCTAAGATGTCTTCAGTAATCCAAAACTTCTTGAAGTCTGTAGATACAACCCATGTTTCCTCTGAGTTTGGATTATGCTTCCAATTTATGAGGCGCTCCGTGTAGACCTTGTGTCTAGTGGTATTCTTGAATCTTGAATCTAATACCTTGTCTACTTTCGCCTGCATCTTGAGAGGTAAAACATTAGGCTCTACATCATTTCTAACCTCCTCTCTATTTACATCTATCTACGTTAAGGGTCCTTTAAAATTTATCAAGTCAGCCACATTGAAAATAAGTGAGGATCTCAAATCACTAGGTAGATCCACTTTGTATGCATTAGCCCATTATTTGGATAAGATTTTGCAGGGTCCCATTCTCTTCATCTATATTTTGGTAGGAACTCCCTTCTATAACCTAGATTTATTCAAATGGACCATGACATAATCCCATATCTGAAATTGAACATCTTTTCTCTTCTCATCCACTTTAGCCTTCAACATTTGAGTAGAATCTAGTATAGCCCTCTTCACCTTCTCCTGAATCTCCTTCATGGTTTGATTGAAGAATTTAGCATGACTACTCCTCTATTCCATAGCTCCAAGGTCTCTGAGATCACATACACCCCTTGGGTGCATCCCATAAACAACTTTAAATGGGATCCTACCTGTTGTTCTATTCACACTCTCATTATATCCATATTTTCTTGGGGAATGACCACATCCCATTTCTGTCTATATTCCTTAGTTAGGAACCTTATCAAGTTAACAAGAACTATGTTAACCACCTTAGTTTGGCCATCAGTTGGAGGGTGGTAAGCTAAACAAAATGATAGGTTAGTACCCAATCTGCCCCATAGTGTTTTCAAGAAATTGCTCATGAACTTGACATCCCTATTTGTTACAATACTTAGGGGTAGTCCATGGATTCTTATAATATCCTTAAAAAACAAATGTCCAATGTTACTAGCATCGTGAGTAGTTCTACAAGGTATAAAATGACCCAGTTTACTAAATCTTTCTATCACAACATAGATACTGCGATGTCCATGTTTTGTCTTAAGTAGCCCTACAATGAAATCCATGTTAACATACTCCGATGGTATTTTAGGGATTGGAAAAGGCTGATACAAACCTACATTTCTAGCTCCTCCTTTTTCTTTCATGCACACTACACACTGCTCAACATATTTTGTCACATCTCTTTTTAACTTTGGTCAATGGTAAAACCTTTGTACTAACTCTATGTTTTTTTCACCCCAAAATGGCCACTCAAGCTACCATTATGTTTATCATGAATTAGATTCTCTCTCATTGATCCCTTAGGAACACACAATTGGTTTCCCTTAAATAACAACCCACTTTTCAAGGTAAAATCAGAAAAATTATAGTGAAAGTGATTCTAAATATTATAACATACCTTGTTGTCTTCACCAAAGTCTTCATCTTCCCTATAGAGGTCCTTGAAACTCTCTATACCAATGCTTTTCCACTGAACTTCTTAAATTATCAGCATCATCCTACTTAGTGCATTTTCAACCTTATTCAACTGTCATTTCTCGTGCTTTATTGTGAATGTGAATTGTTGAAGGTATTCCATCAACTTCAAGTGTCTATTACTGAGCTTTCCTTGTATATTTATATAGCTAAGGTCCTGATTGTTAGTAAACACTAAAAAATATTTTGGTAGCAAGTAATGTCTCCACTTCCTAAGAGATTGAACTAAGGCATACAATTCCAAGTCATAGGAAGAATATTTCTTCTTGGCTTCATTTAACTTCTCACTGATGAAGGCTACTAGCCTACCTTCTTGAATTAACACACACCCTACTGCCATCCCACTTGTATGACACTCCAAAGTAAAAAAGTTGTCAAAACTAGGAAGTCTAAGGATAGGTTACGTTTCTACTTTCTCCTTCAACTTTTCAAATGCTTCCCTTTATTTAGAGGTATACCTAAACTTATTCTGTATACTACCCTTGATGGTCTCTAGAATTAGTGCACAAATATCATTGGAATTTTTTATAAATTTTATTTAAAACTAAGCTAACCCATGAAAGGTCCTTACCTATGTCCCTATGGTTCGTGTAGGCCAATTTAGAATAGCTTCCACCTTGCTTGGGTCCATCTTCAATGATCCTTGGGATAATACAAACCCCAAATACACAAGCTCTTGCTTTAAGAACTCACACTTCTCTAGGTTTATGGATAACTTCTCCTCTTTCAAACTTTTGAGTACCATCTCCACATGCTTCAAATACTCCTCTATTGTCTTGTTGAAGATGAGTATATTATCTAGATACACTACCACAAATATCCCTGTGAAATCCTTAAGCACTTCACTCATGAGCATCATGAATGTCCTAGGGGAATTTGAAAGGCCAAATAGCATGACTCTCCACTCATACAACCCATCAATAGTCTTAAAATTTGTCTTCCATTCATCCCCATATTTGATTCTAATGTGGTGGTACCTACTTTTTATGTCCAATTTGGTGAATTACTTTGCCCTGCAAAGATAGTCCATCAAATCCTCAATTCTAGGAATAAGATATATGTATCTGATTGTAATCCTATTAATATCAATAGAGTCAGTGCAAATTATCCACATACTACCCTTCTTGGATGCTAAGACCACATGTACGACACGTGGATTATTTCTCTTATTGATTAGTCCTTGGTATAATAGCTCCTTAACTTGTCTAGCCACTTCTAGGTTCTAATCTGGAGTAAGCTTATAAGGTTCCTTATTTGGCAATGATGCATTAGGTAAAAATTCAATTTGATGACTTATGACTCTTCTAGGAGGTAAAGTTGCAGGAGTACCATCACTGACTATATCTTTATACTTTCCAAGTAACTCTCTGATTTTTATGGAAAAGGCTCTTGTTTAGGATTCTGTTCCTCAGGCTTGAGAAAGATGGAATACCCTTAACTTCCTTCATATTTAAGGGTATTAATGAACTCCTTTAATCTACTCAACCAAACACTAGTGGTTTTGGGTTGTGGTGTATCTTCATCCAACAAGGACTGAATCATGAAAGTTTTGTTATCTTTCTTGAAAGATATGGAATTCTCCTTTCCATCATACACTATACCCCTATAATATTTCCAAGGCCTTCCCAATAGAAAATGGAATGAGTCCATAGGAAACACATCACAAAGCAATGTATCCTTATACCCTACGATAGAAAACTCCACCCAAGTCTTCTCATTCACCAATACACTTTGCCCTTTGTTCAACCATGTCACTTTGTATGGAATGACATGAGGTATCTTTTCCAATTTAAGTTTGTTTACAACTTCCTCTGATATGATATTGTCTATGGAGCTTTAAGCCATAATAACTTTGCAAAATTTGCCAAGAATTTTACATCTATCCCTAAACAAAGCTCTCCTATGCTTGGGTTCATCCTTGATTGGCTGCCTAATATGAACTCTTCTGAACATGAGATTTTCTCCCATCTCTAACTCAATGTGATCAACCTTAGGTGTCTTGACACTTGTTGTGTCTTCATGAGCATATAAAATCCTTTTACCATTTTTTGATGAAGTAGGTTTATCAGGGCATCTATAGGTTAGGTGACCCAGTCGGCCACAAGTATAACATTTTATACTTTAAAATTATGAGTTGCTTATCCCTGAACTTCTTCCTCTACTAGAGCCTCCGTGAGTACCTCTACCTCTAGTATAACCCCCTCTTGGATTAGTTTCACTACCATGCTCTGTCAACTTGGACTCTCCCTCTTTTCTTTTTTCATTAGCTCTACCTTGATAACCACCTCTATGACCCCCTTTGTCTCTTCCTCTACCTCTTCATTTGACATTAGAGTCCCATTTTTTTCTTTTTCCTTTCTTCCACCTTAACGGATAATTGGTGGCAAATTTGAACAGTAGTTGGACTCCACAAACTTATATCTTCTTGGATGTTCCATTTTAGACAACCCAAGTATCTTGCTACCTTAATAGGTTCCTCTTCTTGAATCTTTGACTAGAGTCATAACTTCTAAAACTCCTTTCTATAGGAGGCCCCATCCAAATCTTGTTTCTTTAGACCTTGTCTTCTTTTATGGAGTTGTATTTCATAGTCTTATGTCACATAGTTTTATTTCACTTTAGTCACCATGTATTTCCAGTTAGCTATAGGTTTTTTACCCATTCTAACTCTTTCATCTTCCAGGTACTTCCACCATGTGAATGCTGATCCTTTTATCCTTGACATTGCAACCTTGAGTTTTTTTTCCTTTATAACACCTTCACACTCCAAATGGTTTTCCATCCCCTCAATCCACCCCATCATTGTCTCAATATACATTTTCCCACTAAATAGTGTTACACCTTCTAATGTCTTTCAACCTAGTGTCTTGATGGCTTTCAAGAATGGTTCTTCATTCAATGGAGGGTCTGGTTTAGGGATGATATATTTCTCATCAATCTACTTTTTACCTATGTTACTACTTTCACCTTCTTTTTCTTTATCCTTGGCTCCATTAACAAATTCTTGTAGTTTTATTCTCATTTCATCTAGGGCTTCTTGAAGGAGTCTATTTTTCTCATTTTTCTCACCCTTCTTTTTAGCCAACTCTGCATTATTCACGATACTGATCTCCCCTACTGACTCACTAGTATATATAGACATACACTAAATCCCAAATCTTTAACTTGCTCTGATACGGTCAATCTGATGTAATGAAAAATCTTTCTCTCTAACCCTATCTTCTCCTAGGATCTTCTTTAGCCCACTTCTCCAGCCTATTAGGATTCTTCACAAACCCTAGAATTCAAAAGGATTCTACTCTCAATCCTTCACCTATAAAATTTTTCTACACCATTAACGAGATCAACTCAAACACCAACATACCCCATGGATGTCTTCTTGCATCATTCACACAAAATGTTCACACATGAACAAAACTGAGCACCAATGGAGAGGAAGGTTCATTACTAGGGCATTGGATCCCTCGAAATTCATAACAACACAAAGTTTCAATGAAATCCTTATCCATTTCAAGAACTTGCTTGAATTTGCACAAAACATGGTTACAAGGAAGTAGGCCTAATTACATACCTTTTGGCAGATAACTCCAAAATATTCTCAACAAGGTGGAAAAAAAGGTCCGGATCCTAACACCCTATTAGAAGACCTTCAATATTTATTAGGTTTTACTTCCCCAAACTATCCGTACAGTGGGTTGTGATAATCAAGCCTAAAATAAGGGTTGTCTAATGTCGAGTCTACATTCATAAGGGTTTTTTTTTTATCCTCCTAGAAATCATCACTAAGTCTTCTCCTTAGGCATGATGATTCCACACACACATATCGTCCTCTCCACATGCTTAGATTGAATCTACCAATGCATTCAATCCCTCTAATTCATTTTGTAAACCACTATGATCCCTAACCATGCTCTTCTGGCTTGCCTAGGGAATCACAAAAAAAATAGCCAACTTTCTTTCTAGGGCCCAAACTACTTCCATATGTACACACATGGAGTGTACTCACTGATCCCAAAGGGCCATACAATTTTACGATGGGAGAATGAGCTTCCATTCTTTACAAACTGCCTAGTTCAGACCAGTGATAGTGTTGATTACAAACTATTTACAAAGAACGCTTAAAAGCAAACAAAATTAATAACTAATGCCACATAGAATTCAAAGAATACCTGCTCTAAAATATACATGGGTTACAGTGCCAAAACTAATCCATTAAAACTCTATTGTAATCAAGAACTTTAAAACTACACACAAAAACACATAACTGCTATTGCTTCACAAAAATTATGTCCGTACAATGAATGTCCAAACTTGTTACCAGGTCCAAGTTTCTCTTAAATAAGGTGGTGAAGTAGTTATCAACCCCTTGGGGAATATTTTGAACGAGTTTTCCAATTCTTGCAAATGTTGTCAGAGCAACTTTGCAAAGTTGCAAAATGCAACTTTGACAACTTTTCCCCATTTCTTGTAAACTATGGCAATATGCTTCAAATCTTCACTAAACTTCACCAAAGACCCAAATAAGTGTTTAAACATGATTCTAACCTACCTTATACTCTACTGACCTCATGATGACATAATAATCACACATGTGCCAATTGGAGTGCTTGACAACTTATTAGCCCTAATTGCACTTTCTAACAAGGTCCTAAGTCACAAACTGAACACATCCTAACACACCTATGCTATGGTCAACATGACCTTAAGCTTGAATCAAGATTATTATAAAAAAAATGTCATAAGGAACACACACACAACTAAACTAACTATATTGTAAAAACAACCTATGGGTGCTCCTACACCACCTATCAACCAAAACTAATTCAGTCAAAACATAGATAAACGAATTCAGATCTTTGATCCTACCTCATATTCTTCATAAATTTTAAACCACTGATCCAGTAGTAAACAAGAAAAATTTCCAGAATATTTCTCAGCTTCCAAAAATTCCTCCTAGTTAAAATCTAGAACTCAAATCCCTCAAACCCGTGTGTTCATGAAAATGAACCAAAAATTTCCTCAAATAGAAAAAAAAAACACTTAACATAGGGTTTCTAAACTAACCCCCCATGTTCAAAAGTAACTCCATTTTACTTTTGAGTCTAAAGGTTTCATTTCACAAAATTCTAGTTTTATCCTAAAAAAAATAACTTTCATTCAATTTAGGATTTAATAATTGTTCAAACCCTTAATAATAAAAGTTAGGAATTTAATTAGATATTTTGAATAGAAAAAAGTATTTTAATCAAACTTTCATTAATTAAATACCATCTTGTTTATGATTTCTATAATTAATAATATTTTATTATTATACCATAAATAACATAATAAATCAAATTCTATTCTGACTTGAATATAACCTCAAACCACACATACAAACCATAAAACCCGACTAAGATTTTGCAATAGGGCACACTCACTCCTTCCAATTCATGGAAGACAATGCCCAGTACCTACAATCTTGCCATCAGAAAGATGAACATGTCCATATATATAATATATAACAAGAAATTTTTGAGAATGGTAGGTCATGTGGCTCTCACATGCAAGTAACTACGACCCCTCCTCATACCATAAATATTGCATTATATAAAAAAAATAAAAGCATACATATGATCCATATGCATACAACTATAGTGTCAATATTGTCAGTAATCCATAATCATAAATGTCATCATAGAATGAGGTAAACATCATAAAACTAATCAAAAATCTAACTATAACCACATAAAGTCACACAAAATACATGGTTCTTACTAACTAAAATCCTGTGAAAATTCATACAATATCAACTGCAAATAGAACTAGAGTAGTCGATGCACACATGTAAGTGGAAAGTAAGAGTTTAACAAAATAAACTAAAAGAAAGTAAAGGGTAGGCACTACATTAAACCCCCCTTAGACTCTTATTACTCCTAGAAGCCTACAAATAGGTAGGGATATATATTAGGTAATCTTGTTGCATCCTCCCAAGTTGCTAACGACTCATCAGAAGGGTCCCATTGGACCCTTACCTCCTTGAAAGTGTGATCCATGAGGGTAAAGTATTTCTATTAAAAAATGTGAATGGGATCCAAATCCAACTACCCATCCTCTACCCATAAGGCATTCTAATCAATAACATGTGTCACATCTAGAATATACTGTCTAATAACTGAAATTTGGAAAATATCATGAATGCGAGCTAACTTGTGTGGTAATGAAAGATGGTAAGAAACTAGTCCTATCCTCTCAAAAATATCAAAAGGGACTCCAAAAAAAGGTTCAAACTTTGAACCCTTTCCATAATGGATCAGACTCTTCTATTTTCAAACTCTCAAGAATACCCTATTACCAACTATGAACTATCTCTCCACCCTATGAGAATATGCATACTTCTTCTATCTATCCTAGGCTGTGATCAAATGCTCCTGAATGTGCTCTACTTTTTTCTCCATATCTTGAAGCATATTAGGACCTAGAATAATATGGTCCTCTAGCCTATCCCAACTCAAAGTTGTATGACAAGGATGGTCATAGAAAGCCTAAAAATGTGACATACCAATAAAGCTATGGTTACCATTGTTATAGGAAAACTCAACCAAGTAGAGATAGTCCTCCTAGTGAGTATGTATTTCCCTAACATACATCCTCAATATATCATCTAATACCTGATTGACCTGCTCTGTCTGACCATCTGTCTTAGGATGGTATGCTGAACTGAAATTTTGTTGTGCTCATAAATTGTACTTCAATGAATTCCAAAATGTAGAATTCAATTCAAGATCCCTATTTGATATAATCTTGTGTTAAATTCCATGTAGTCTCACAATGTTGTGCATAAAGACTTTAGCCACTAAATTTGTTATATAGGATGCCCTCATAGGAGAAAATTTTGCCACCTTCATCAAGAGTGACTATGATAGTATCATGTCTAGGAGGACTCATATCCAAACCTATGATGAAATCCATCAATATGATATCCCATTTCCATGATGTAATGAGATTAGGTTTTAAAATTTATCCTAGATGCTTGTAGTCTTCCTTAACCATTTGACACTCAAGACATCTTGCCACAAAATCAGCAATGTCCTATTTCATACCGGTCTAATAATAAACCTGTCTAACATCTGCATTCATCTTCTTGATACATTGATGTGCTGAGTAAGGTGCATGATGAGCCTTAGATAGAATCAATGTATGAAGATCATCTCATCCTACTAGCACACATTCCAAAATCATCCACATACTTATTAAACTTTGGTGCATCCTCCCTATACATCTTGTGATATATTCCCTAAGTGGTTAAGCTTCCGAATTAGGGAACCAATTCTCTGATACCAATTATAGGTATTGAAAAGGTTAATGAGAGGGGGGTTAATGAGTAATCACCAACTTAACCATAAAACATAACCCCAAAACTTCTTCAAATAGATTTATCGATTATGGTTTAGTTCACCTATAATAGTCTTATCTGTAACCATGTCATTAAACATTCATGCATCCTAAAGTAAACATTCACACAACACTAACTCCAGTATTTATCTCATGGAAACTGAATTAGGGAAAAAACCATGGTGTGAGATGAGTGCCCACAAATAGTTGTACTCTTCTGAAATATGCCTGATAAAGAGGTTGCTTGGTTAAGGGTTACAAAAAAACTGTTAGATGCTACCCAGTTATGGGATTTACCTAGAGACCTATTAAAGTCTTTACCTTGTTAGGATTAAACTAGTTAGGATAGTTTAGACACTCTTTTGAGAATGCCAGCATGTTAAAGGATTTACAATAGACCAATTGGGGTCACCTTATTAAGGGAATTTACTGTCATAATTGTTAGGGAGTAACAACCAATAATGATATATAGTTTGCACTAACTCTTGTATATAAGATCCAATAAAATTTATTAATGCAATAACAGACCATTCCAATCCTCGGTATCCTCTTCTATGATGTCAATAATCCTTCACTAATTATTTCCTTTATTCTGTCGATATTTTTTCTTCCACTTCGTCATTATGTTATAATATTGCGATACCTAACTCCTTGTTTCTTCCTTAAGAAGATAATATTAAATCTCTGAAACCTAAACCTAGATCCAACAATCATAACATCATCATCTTATTAAATCATTTTCTTTTTCTTCCTTCATGTTGGTCACTTCGTGATTTTCCTTTTAAACCGATGGCTTTCGACTTGCCGATAGCTGACCTCCTTAAGTTGATATGCCTTCCTTCATGCCAATAAATAAAAATTTTCTTATTTCACATAAATGAAAAACATTATAACTGATTAATTGAATCTGACCTCTTCAATATCAACTGAACATCCTTTAGTAACTAACACCAACAATATCTCCATATGCCAATTGCGCTAATATTAGATAAATGCATTCATGTGTCCTAGGACCCCTTATGACCCCTTATCATCTCTTACCATACATCTTAGGGGACCGAGAGGGTCATAAGGGGACCAAGGACACATTAATGTTTTCTCAGACCTTTTAACACTACTTAGGACCTCGTAGAACCCCTTACCATACATCAGTGTATGGTAAGGGGTACTAATCTCTCTCTCTCTAATTATATTAATACAAATATTATTATTAATATAATATTAATATTAATATTAATATAATAATAATATTAATATGATATTAATATTAATATAAATATAACATTAATATATTGTTTAAATACAACTAACAAGTCTCAACCAAAGGCAAGGTTGGGACTTGTGCAATTCTGGCTCTACAGGACCAAGGCTGGTAGGCCTATACCTCAACTTTAATTTGTTGGTTAGAGGCTTTTATAGTAGATATAATTTACACTTCAAACCCTCTCTCTCTCTCTCTCTCTCTCTCTCTCTCTTAAGTATGGCAAGGTTACTTAAAGGAAATAAAATTGTTATCAAATACAACATAAACTACAAGACTAAATATGCTTTTGTCAATTGTAAGAATGCTTTGAAATATGTGTAAATTGAATGAATGCTAGATAGAATATCTCAAAAAATTTAAAATATGAACTAAATCACTATATCCAACAATTGATAAGATTAGTGCTTATTTCAACTTGGGCAATAGAGTCAATTCACTCTCAATCTTATGTGCAACCTTGCAAGATAGTATATATTCCAATACCATCAACTATTCAAATGATATAGATGTAGAGAAATTAAGCCGATTTATATCCTTGCTAGTTCAAATGAATTCAACTCCTTTGGTTGTGAGACTAATTAAACAAGAAGCTAGAAACACAAACTTTTCACAAACGCCTTGATAATCAAATAGGGATATGAGACATGTAAAATATATGGACAAGAATTGAAAGAATATAAATTGAATCTCCCTCCAATAATTGCAAAGGAATAATTGAAATGAATTAAACTCTCTTACCAAAAATGAGACAAAAAACACTTGTCTTTTATTGATTTTAAAATAATAGTACATTAGAGTCCATGTTGCAGTTGTGATCAAATTATATGACTAGGAATAATAATAATAATGATAATAATCTTAAAAATATTCACATGGCTTGGAATCCCTATTTATATAATATCTAAAGGATGCATACAAGATTCAGACCAATGTGCCTCTTCATAACTAAATACTAACCTTAAGATCAAAAACTAAACATCATAGTTACAATTAAGGAATGATTAACATCCTTTTTTGAAAATAGTTGTTGACCATTGAAATTAATAGTCAAAAGAAAATTATTTGTGATTTTTCTGAGATAACTTAATAATTATTATGTGTATGTTTATCATGGTGCTTTGATCACATGCTCATCCATTGGTGACCATATAAACTCTGCCTGATAATGGATATTATCATTGATAGCTTGAACAAATTCAATATTAAGAACAATGTCATCAACATTGTTGAAAATTCTATGGCATCCTCTATAATCATAAATATTCCTTTAAGAATGTCTACATTTCCTCATCCTTTAGTTCTGAAGGTCGCATTGTCTCATCATCGAACAAATCCATGGTACTCACCACCTTTGAAACCCTTCATGGAAAATGATAACAATGTATCAAATAATAGACAAAACCTTGACTGACATAAAATATAATTAAAATATAAAAATGACATAAAGAAACCCATGTCAACACTATCACCCAATAATCTTATCATTTTCATCATCAAGGACATGTGTCATCATCACGTGATCCTCAAAGGATAAATAACATTTAGTTTATGATAACGGGATCACGCCAGCCATTGATTCCTTCCGTGTTTTAACAATCAATCCTTGTTACTAAGAACTTGGAGGTCTAGGACATGCATTGTTTAGGTGTGATGCCATGAAGGCTAAACAACATGCATCTTCCTTTCACGGGATCAAACCCACCATTGATCTTCAACATGCTTTAACCATTGATTAACCTTAAGCCTTCCTTAAAACTCAATCACCTTTTACGTTTGGTTAAGACACCACCATTTATCATACCCGTATGTAGAAAGAAAATGTCCTTAGTAGTGTGTAGTTTAACCTTCTTTAAACTAATGTGCATCCTCAGCAACCTACTTAATGAGTCTGCTAATACCAGTTTTTATCCTCGCTATCGCATTATTCAAAACATTTGTGGGCCTAAGACACTTATCGATCAGGCGTGAACCCATGAATGATAAACAGTGTGCATATTTTCTTAATGACATTATGCTTGCCATCGATCTTCATTGATCTTTAACTGTAGATCTTTCCATCATTACTCAGAGCACTTATGGGCCCAGGACACTTGGTGACAATGTGTGATTCTATGATGGATAAAGATTGTTCACTTCTATATTTGCAGACAAACATGAGCCATCAATCTTTGTTGAGGTTAATAATGATTCTTTGTATGATCATCATGGTTCTTCGATGACATTATCATCCATTGGTGGCCATATAAACTCTTCTTGATAATGGATATTATCACTAATATCTTGAACAACTTTAGCATTAAGAACAAAGTCATCGATATTATCGACCATACTCTGGCATTCTCTATCCTCATAAATATTCCATTTAGGCATGCCTACATGTCTTCATCCTTCATTTCTAAAGGTCATATTATCTCATCATTAGATATATCCATGGTACTGAGCATCTTCGAAACCCAACATTGAAAATGATAATGATGTATCAAATAATAAACAAAACCCTGACTAGTATAAAATATAATTAGAATATCAAAATGACATAAAGAAATCCACGTTAACACTACCACCCAAGCATCTTATCATTTGTGTCATTAAGGACATGTTTCATCATTATGGGATTCTACAATGGGTAAAGAATGTTTAGTTTCTTATCATGTGATCATGCCCGCCATTGATTCCTTCCATGTTTTAACAGCCGATCATCGTCACTTAGAAGTTCTTGGTCCAGGACACACATTGTTCAAGTGTGATCTCATGAAGGCTAAACAACGTACATCTTCCGATTGCTGTATCACTCCCACCGTCAATCTTCATCATGCTTTAACCACCTATCAACCTTAAGAATTCCTTAAAAATCGATCACCTTTTCCATTCGATTAAGACACCATTGTTGATCATACCCATGTGCTGAAAGAAAAGGTCCTTAGTAGTGCTTACTTTAACATACTTTAAATTGATGTGCATCCTCATTGAAACCTGCTTGACCAATCTATTAATGGTAGCTATTATCCTTGTTTTCTCATTATTCTATGGGCCATGGGACACATGTCGATTAGGCATGATCCCATAAATAATAAATAACGCCCATCTTTACTTAGCGGGATTATGCTTTCCATCAATATTTATCGAGCTTTAACCGTAGATCTTGTCATCGTTACTCAAAGCACTTGTGGGCTTGAGACATGTTGCCAGAATGCATGAATCCATGATGGATAAAGATCATTCACTTCTCTATTTGCAAAAACTTGCGAGCCATCAATCTTTTCTGAGGTTTAAATCACCAAACAGATTTGCGCAAAGAT
This sequence comes from Thuja plicata, assembly GCA_018584345.1. NCBI lineage: Eukaryota > Viridiplantae > Streptophyta > Pinopsida > Cupressales > Cupressaceae > Thuja > Thuja plicata. Next base: position 2,719,674 of record MU227846.1, read on the forward strand.
ATGAATTAACAAAAATACTGTGAAAACACTTACAATGGCTAGAATTAAGAATTTTAAAATAAGACTAAGAAAATTGGGGTAAAACAACAGTACAAAACATATAAATCTCATTAACATAGGTATAAAAATATTTTCCTGAGCTATTTAGATGTGCAAATTTATTTGTAAATTTGGGTTCCACAAAACCGTACTCTTTGCAAATTGAAATTCATATAAGTCATTTCTAATAGTTGGTCTTGAATATATTAGATCTTCCCCTTTGCTAATTTTTTGAATTAATTTTCAATATTTTAAAGAGTTTCTTCGGTGTTGTAAGACGACACTAATAAAAATTGTGAAACTATGCACAATTACTTTCCTAATTCTAATATAAAAATTTGGGACCCTCAATTGATATTGAATTAAAAAAAAATCATACCATCTAAATAGAGCCCCTTTTTAAAAGGAAAAGAAGCCATAACTCTCAATTTGGTAAGACTTCATCTATCAGGTATTGGAAATGATGTCACACAACACTTAGATACTGAATATGTTGCACCTACTAGACCTCTGACTGTTGATCAATTAAGAGAGAAACATGAACACAATTCTATGATGATAGAACTTTCTTCTTCACTAACCGATGCTGAATTTGAAGATGTGAAATCATGCACCTCTACAAAGAAAACTTGGGACAAACTCAAGCTAGTACATGGAGGAGATGCATATATGCGAAGAGCTAAAGCTGAAAGCCTAAGAGGAAGTTTCATTACATGAGTGAAATAAGAAGAGAAAATCACTTAGTGCAGCAACAAAATCAAAGAAGTTGTTAATGCTATCCATGGAGTAGGAGGAGTACTTGAGGAAGAAATAGTTATAAGTAAAATTCTAAGAAACTTACTACCTTTTTATGCTATTAAAGTATCTGTAATTCAAGAAATGAGAGCAGTAGCTAGTAATAATGTTACTCTTGATAGTTTGATTGGTAGACTTATTTCATTGGAGATGATCAGCTATGACAATAGTGTCTTACCTACTATTGAGTATGCATTCAAGTCTACTCTGAAAATAAGAAAATCTAGTAACAAACACACTATGAGAAATGATAGTGAAAGTGATAGTGATGAACAAGAACTTGATGAAACTGAAGCACTAATGACTAGGAGATTACATAGAGGTAAAGGAAGATATAAAGGTAAATTACCATTGGTCTAATTGCAAAGAAATTGGACATTTTTGGTGCTAGATGCCCTAACAAGAGAAAGGATGAACGAAACAATGAAATATCTTATGAAAACAAGTTTGACAAAATTGATGACCAAGACTACAAAAGCAACTGACACGCTGATAGAAGACATAACCAAGATTACAAAGACAAAGGCAAGAAGGAATGTTACTTGGTTGAGAACAAAGCTAAAAATTATAACACTAATTCTAAAGAAGATGTTGAGGTAGTATTTGTTGCTATTAAGGATGATTGAGATAGATAAGAAAGGTATGTTGAAACAATACTCATATCTAAAGTTAGCAAAAATGATGTCTAGATTATTTATAGTGGCTGTACTCATCACATGAGTCAAGATAAAAAAAAATTTGAAACTTTTGAATATTATAATGGTGGATCAGTTAGGATGGGTAATTACTCACCTTCCCCAGTTGAAGGAAAAGGTATGATCATGTTGAATAATCTGATTAGATGTGAAAATGCATATTGGGTAAATAGACTTAACTATAACTTATTGAGTGTTTCACAACTGAACAACACAGAACTCCGAGTTGCATTTGAGAAAAAAGGAAATGATCTATAATGAAAAAGGAAAGTTGATCAGTATAGGTGAACAAACAAAAGGTAATATATTCTATCTTGATGATATTGAGACCACTTGTTTAGTGGCTAGAAATGAAGACATTTGGTTGTGGCATAAAATTTTATGTCATGTGAATTTTGACAACATGGTTAAGATAAGTAAGAAAAGAAAATTGAGAGGCTTACCGAGTATTTCAAAACCCGACCATTTTATGTGCAAGAATTGTCAAATAGGAAAAATGATAAAGTCTAGTTTCAAGAGAAAAACCTTGGCATCTAATGTTATTCTAGAGTTAGTCGATACTGACTTATGTGGACCAATGAGAAAAAATATATTATGGTGATAGATACTTTATTCTATTTTTTGATCACTATTCTAGGATGATGACTATCATATTCTTAAAATAGAAATCTGAAGCATTTAAGATGTTCCAATAGTATAAAGCTAAATTGGAAAAGAACTAAAATGTTTAAGATCAGATAGAGGAGGAGAATTTATTTTTGATGAATTCACTAACTTTGTAATGAGCATGGGATTACAAGATATGTTTTTGCACCAAGAACACCATAGAAAAATGGGATTGTTGAAAGGAGGAATAGATCAATTGTTGATTGTGCCAAAACACTGATGATTGAAAAAGGCCTCACACAAACATTATGGAGAAAAGTTGTAAGTACTATTGTCTATACACTAAACTGAGTTCAATTGAAGAAAGACTCAAATAAGCCTTATGAGTGATGGTATGGATACACACCAAATGTGAGTAAGTTCAAAAATTTTGGAAGTCAATGTTATATACTGAAAGATGATAGAAATGGGAAACTTGACTCTAAAAGTGATGAAGGAATATTTCTAGGATATTCTACTAAAAGAAAAGCTTATAAATGTCTAAACAAATATTTTAACAAAATAATTGAAAGTGAAAATGTTAATGTGGATGAATTTGCTGAGAAAAATGATGAAGAAAGAAGAAATGAACGTGAATATTATAAAAAATTTGTCTATATTGAAGAACCTGAAACCTTCCCCAAGAGACAGAACAATGCAATTGAGTAACAGGTTGCACACACCGAGAATCAATAAAATGCTCACAATGTTGAACCGAGTGATAATGAAGATCATGATGAACATCAAAATGATCAACAAAAATCTAAACTTGTACTTGCTAAATATGTTAGAAGACACCATCCACATGACCAAATCATTAGAGACAAAAGAGAAATAATGAGAACAAGAAGTAATTATCTTAACAATAGATGTTTGATTTGTGATTTTGAGCCTAAATATGTTAATTTTGTGATGGGTTAGTGAAATGAATGAAGAGATTGAAAAGATTGAGAAGAATAAAACATGGAAATTAGTACCTAGACTGAGTGACAAAAATTTCATTGGCACCAAATGGATTTTTAGAAACAAACTGAATGAAAATGGATAAGTCACAAGGAACAAAGCAAGACTGGTATGCACAAGAAGAAGGTATTGATTTTGGAGAAACCTTTGTACCCATTTATAGACTAGAGTAAGGATTATACTGGCTTATGTTGCTTTTAAAGGATTCAAAGTATACCAAATAAATGTTAAATCTACATTTCTAAATGGAATACTAGAAGAGGAGGTATACATTAAACAATCTCAAGGGTTTGTTTTTATAAAAAGAGGAACATGTTTGTAAACTGCACAAAGCCTTGTATGGATTGAAACAAGCATCGGGAGCATGGTATGAAAGAATTCACTCTTATCTCATTAGTATTGGATTTATTAGAACAAGTGACAACAATAATATGTATTTGAAATGAGATACTAATGATAAAACTTTGATTGTTGAGATTGTTAAGGCCTTAAAATATCACCCTAACACAGGCATTAGGGAATACTAATATCTCATGGTAACAATGTAAACCTTTAAATCGATCAGATTTTCACAATCCATTGAGTTTATAGCTAGATTTCTAGTTTTGATTGTGTGTGTTTTTAAGCATCAACGTTTCGGATCACACTTCGTGATCCATCATCAGGATGAGAGAAAAATAAGGAGAAAATAATAAGCAGCAGACTCAGCCTCACTCAAAGGATAAAAAGGAAGGGCTGGGGGGAAAGAAGGCATGGAAAGCAAGGGGAAAAAGAATAAAAATAAGAATAAAAGACTACCAAGGGGGAAAAAAGAAACAATAAAAACAATAATAATAATGATAATAATAATAATAATAATAATAATAATAATAATAATAATAATAATAATAATAATAATAACAATGAGACAACAAAGACAAAGGTCACACTGAAGAGGAACAAAAAAGGACAAAGGACAATGAAAAAAGAACTAAAGAATAAAAAGAATAAAAATTCAAGACATTAAATAAGTTAATTCAAGACATTGAATTATCCTTCAAGACATTGAATTATCCTTCTTTAGTTCTTTAGTCCTTTGTCCTGAAATGCAGAAGGATAATTCAAGACATTAAATAAGTTAATGGATTGTATTGTAACTGATGTCAACTTGATATAATCTAATCAGTTATAATCAAAGTGTCAAAGACTTCATAGAATCAAAGAGAAAAATATTATGCTCTCAATAATACATAAAAGAAAAGTATTCACAATGTGACTTCAAACACCGACGGTCAATGGAAATAAATGCACATATATCACCAAAATTCAAGTCACAGTGATGCACGAGGGAGAACACCAATGAGAAAAATCACAAGCATAACCGATGGCTAGAAATATAGTGTATTGACCAAAGCTATCAAAGAGTTAAACACCGAAATTAACTTGAGTTCGGAAATAACAAAATATCTAGCTAGCAGAGCTAAATATGGACTTAACTGGTACTTATATTTTTTTTGATTGAAAAGATAAAGGTAGAGATAAGTAAACTATTTAAACCTATTTTGTCTAGTTGGAAAGAAGATCTCTACAAGATAAAACATGAGTGTTTCTTTAAATATAATTGGCAAGAATTGTGGATCACCATAAGATCAATAAAATTAAGAACCAAACAACGGTGATATCATGTCTATAAAGAGACAACTCAATTCATTACGATTGAGGTGGGTGAAAAAATGAAAAAGGATGCTAAAGAGAAACTGATGAAGAGAAAATTCATACAGTCCTGATCAATCAAGCTGAGGAAAGAGCTAAAGTTTTCTATGGACATCGAGCAAAAGAGCACAACATCACTGAGTAGAATCAAAGTGGAGAAAAGGTATAAAAAGAGATATATTGACCAGAATAGTTTAATCAGATTAAAATATATCTAAAATTCTGCAAGTATAAGTTGTATATGTGAACATATCATACTTTTTTAGTTTAACTATTGATTCATCAAGTCTCTTAACCGAGTGGGATTTAAAGATCCTTTCTATATTGACATACATCCCAAGGAGTATTAATAATTTTGATCATTAAGATAACATGAGATTCTAGATACCTATTGACAGGCCAAGTGAGTGTTTGATCAAGGAAGGTAGCATAGAGATGTGTGATATCAAGTGACACACTAAAATTTTAAATCCTCTAACAAGGTCACACCTAATAGTGTGTTTGTAACCTTTAACAGGGTTGGATCTTCACCAACCTCACTTCAGAAGAGTGAAAATTTTGGGTTATTGGTCCCAAGTGGTTTTTCCCTTAACAGGGTTTCCACATTAAAAATCTATTTGTCAATATGTTTATGAGTCGTTAATTTAGTGTTTTCATTACACATAACTTAATCAGACTGATCATTATACTCTAGATAATTTACTATCTTTTAGTAAATTAACATATTGATATTCAATAAACATATAGTAGAAGGTTTAACAAAGCATTCCGAGCAGTAGTAATTTGATAGTAGTATTTGAAGAAATTCATCTTATAGGACTGAAGATAAGTAGAGGCTTAATATTGTGGTACTAATTTTTTGGGTTGATTATAGGAATAATTTTTAGGCCACTAATTCACCCCCCTACCTCCTCTTAGTTATTACTAACAATTAGTATGAGGGCTTGTGTTCTTAGAAAGGGATTTTAACAACTCAAGCAAAATATCACAAGATGAATAGATGAGATGTGCCCAAGTTGAATAAAGACAACTTTGCATCATGGCAAAGAAAAATAAGACTCCACCTATCAGGTATTGGAAATGATATTATTCAATACCTAGATACTAAATATGTGTTGCCTACAGGACCTCACACTCTTGAGAAATTACGAGTAAATCATGAGCATAACTGCATGATGATAGAACTTGCATCATCACTCTCCGATGTTGAGTTTGAAGATGTCAAAACCTATACCTTTGCAAAGAAAATGTGGGATAAGTTGAAGTTGGTACATGGAAAAGATGCCAATGTACTAAGAGCAAAGGTAGAAATCCTAAGAGGAAGGTTTGATGACCTAAGGATGAAAGAAGGAGAAAATATCACTCAGTATAGCTGCAGAATCAAAGAGGTAGTAAATTCTATCTGAGGAGTTGGAGGTGTACTTGAAGAGGATAGAGTGGTAAGTAAAATCTTAAGAACCTTACTACCTATACATGCTATTAGAGTTTCTGCTATTCAAGAAATGAGAGCAGTTGCAACCGATATAGTTACTCTAGATATTCTGGTTGGTAGACTAACTTCATTTGAGATTAATAACTTTGACAATAGTGTCTTACCATCTATAGAATCTGCATTCAAATCTTCTTTAAAGTTAAGTAACTCAAGTCATAGACATGCTGTTAGAAATGATAGTGACAGTGATAATGAGGGTCAAGGACTTGATGAGATTGAAGCACTTATGGCCAGAAGATTGTAGAGAGGCAAAGGTAGATACAAAGGTAAATTACCACTTGTATGTTTCAATTGTAAAGAGGTTGGACAGTTTACTGCAAGATGTCCAAATAGAAGAAAAGATGACTGGGGAAATGACAGATCATATGAAAAGAAGTTAGAAAAATGTGATAACACATATTACCAAAGAAACTAACAATCTAAAAAGAGAGATAAACAAGACTACAAGGACAAAGGGAAGAAATCTTGTTACCTAAATAAGAACAGAGCTGGTGATACTGACACCGAATCAGAAGAAGACATTGAGATGGTATTTGTATCCATGAAGGATGATTTAAATGAAGATGAAGAAAGGTATGTAGAAATTGCACTCATATCTAAAGTTAGTAAAAATGATGTATGGATCATAGATAGTGGTTGCACTCACCATATGACTAGTGATAAAAAAAAGTTTGAGACTTTTGAATACTATAATGGTGGTTCAGTAAGAATGGGAAATGATGCACCTTGTCTAGTTGAAGGTAAAGGAACCATAATGTTGAATAACCTGATAAAATGTGAAAATGCATACTGGGTAAAAGGACTAAATTACAAGTTGTTAAGTGTTTCACAGCTAAACAATTCAGGTCACAAAGTAGCATTTGAAAATAAGAAGGCAAAGAGCTTTAATGAATCGGGAAGGTTGATTGGTACTGGTGAGAAGACAAAAGGTAACATTTTCTATCTTGATGAAAATGACACCACTTGTTTAATGGATAGAAATGAAGACATATGGTTGTGGCACAAAATATTGTGCCATGTGAAATTTGACAACATGATAAAGATAAGAAACAAAAGGAATATCAGAGGTTTACCGAGCATGACTAAGCCCGAGCATATCATGTGCAAGAATTGTCAAAAATGTAAGATGACAAAGTCTAGTTTCAAGAGTAAGACCCATAAATCTAATGCAATTCTAGAATTAGTCCATACAGATGTATGTGGACCCATGAGGACAAAGAGCTACTATGGAGATAGATATTTTATTCTCTTTGTTGATGATTATTCTAGAATGATGACAGTCATGTTATTAAAAGATAAATCAAAAGTATTTAAGATGTTTAAATAGTATAAAGCAATGGTAGAAAAAAAAAAGAGAAAAGAAATTGAAATGCTTAAGGTCATATAGAGGAGGGGAATTTAATTTAGAAGAATTCACTTACTATTTCAATGAGTATGGAAATAAAAGACAGGTTTCTGCACCGAGAACACCACAACAAAATGGAATTGCTAAAAGGAGAAACAAATCAATTGTTGACTATGCAAGAACATTAATTATTGAGAAAAGAATCACTCAAACCTTCTGGAGGGAAGTTGTCAGTACTTTTGTCTACACATTAAATAAATTACAATTGAAGAAGGACACAAAGAAGACACCCTATGAGCTTTGGTATGGTCATACACCCAATGTAAGTTAATTTAGAATCTTTGGTAGTCAATTGATGTTATATTTTGAAGGATGATAGAAATGGAAAACTTGACTACAAAAGTGATGAAGGTATCTTTCTAAGGTATTCAACCAAGAGCAAGTCTTATAAATGTCTTAACAATTCATCTAACAAATCATTGAAAGTGCAAAGGTGAAAATAGATGAATTTTCAGAAAAGAATGATAAGGAAAGAAAAAATGAACCAAAGGAATACAACAACTTTGATTATACAAAACATGAAACTCTACCTGAGAAACAGTGTCTCACTCCTGAGCATCAGAAAATTACACCCGAGCATCAGGCTGCTATGATTGAAATTCAAGAAAATCCTCAAGATGATATTCCAAAAAATGGAGATGAGAACAAAGGTCAAGAAGATGATCAGAATGATGAACACAGAGCTGAACTGAAACTTTCCAAGTATGTCAGAACACATCATCCACAGAATCAAATCATAGGAGACAAGAAGGCTGGAACAAAAAATAAGAAGTAAGTCACTAAACAATAGATGTTTACTTTTTATTTTGAGCCTAAATCGGTTAACACTGCACTTGACAATGAAGAATGGGTGAGAGCTATGAATGAAGAAATAAAATAGATTGAGAAGAAAAATACATGGACACTAGTACCAAGACCATATGACAAGAATGTTATTGGTACCAAATGGATATTCAGAAACAAGCTGAATGAGAATGGAGAAGTGACTAGAAACAAAGCAAGATTAGTATGCAAGGGATATGCACAAGAAGAAGGTATTGATTATGGAGAAACCTTTGCACCCATTGCTATACTAGAAGGAGTTAGAATCTTACTTTCTTATTCTGCATTTAAGGGATTCAAGGTATACCAGATGGATGTCAAATCTACATTCCTAAATGGAATATTGGAATAAGAGGTATACATTGAACAACTGGAGGGGTTTGTTGATCTAAACAAGAGAAACATGGTATACAAACTACATAAATCCTTGTATGGATTGAAACAAGCACCTAGATCCTAGTATGAAAGACTTCACTCATATCTCATGAGAATAAAATTTGTTAGAACAAGTGAAAATAACAATCTGTACTTAAAAGAAGATACCGAAGGTAATACTATGAATGCTGAATTTTTTTTTGATGATATCATTTTTGAGGGAAATGAATTGTTATGAAAATCCTTTTCTAATGAAATGAGAAAGGAATTTGAAATGTCTATGTTTGGGGAGATCAAATTTTTCTTGGTCTATAGATTGTTCAACAAGATGTAGGCATATATATCACTCAATCTAAATATATCAAGGAAGTGTTGAAGATATTCAAGATCGAAGATTCCAAACTAGTTGGAACACCTATGGCTACTAGATGTAAGATGAAAAAAGAACACAAATCCAATGAGGTAAATCAAACCTTATATAGATCAATGATTGGCAAACTGATGTATGTTTTTTACACCAGACTAGATATAACACATGCAATTGGAATAGTTGCAAGATTATCTGCTAATCCCAAAGAATCACATATGACTACTGTCAAAAGAATTCTGAGATATCTGAAGAACACCAAGGAATATGTCTTATGGTACAAAAGAGAAGGAAAATTTGAGCTACAAGTCTATACATATGTTGATTGGGCTGGAAACATTGATGACCAAAAGAGCACAACTAGAGGAGCATTCTTCATGGGTGACAGACTTGTCACATGGATCAGAAAGAAGCAAGGATGCATCTCTCAGTCCAGTGTAGAAGGTGATCTCCAATATTGCATGGATCAAAAAATTACTAGAAGGTATGAATAAGAAGATTCTTAAACCAGTAATTATCTAATGTGATAATACCAATGCAATTAACATTTCTAAGAATCCAGTCATGCATGCTAAGACTAAGAATATTGCTACCAAGTATCACTATCTAAGAGAAAAAGTGCAAGAAAAGGAAGTGACATTGGAATATGTTCAATCAAATGAAAACTTAGCTGATATATTCACCAAGTCATTACCGAAGGATACATTTGAGTATCTGAGACAGAGACTAGGGGTCCAACCCTTGTCTATTGGTTAGTAAGATAACTAGGAGGTTGCATCAGCCTATACCAAATATGAAGATCAGTCATGTTGATGCAAACACTGAGATGGATAGTAATAGATACATCTGTACATAGCAAGGTACAAATATATACAGAAAACTAGAGACATTGTATTACTGATAGATAGGGAAATTCAAGGAATATATTATGTAAAGGGATGGAACATGATATAAATATTTTTGTTTGGCATTGTTGTCAAAGGGAGAGATGATATCATTATCATACAAAGGGAGAGATGATCTCATTATCATATAAAGGGAGATATTATCTCATTATCATCAAAGAGATATTCCATTACCATAAAGGGAGAGATATGATAAAGGAAGAGATTAACTCATTAAATAAAAAAGGGAGAGATTATCTCATTGATCAGAAAAGACTATCACATTATCCATAAAGGTGAAGTTCCTAAAAATTCAGAAAGAAAGAGTTAATCAATATTCTAAGGGAGAGAAATTGATTACATATGAAATATCCATCTAAGGGAGAGAAGTAACAAAGGGAGAAAGTTCAGACAAAGAGAATAATTGTTGTCAAAGGAAAAAGAGATTATCAAGAAGAGGAACAGTCAAGGTGGAGCACATATCAGAATGGAGATATCAGATAATACATATATCCATAGAAGGCATTGAATATGGAAGACAATCATTCTGCATGAAACAAATCTATGCTATTGTGATCTTACCGAAAGGCAGCCATTTTTAATAGTTACATTAGGGAAGCTTGATGAAACTGCATATTTCATATTATATTAGTGATAGTATAGTATGATAATGTAGTATGTTACCATCAATGCAAAATGGAGAGATTGATGACATGTAACTGATTGAATGTTTGAAGATGTGAAGTTGATCACCGAATTGAAGAAGGATAATGCAAGAAATTAAATTAGTTGATGGATTATATTGTCATTGATGTCAACTTGATATAATCTAATTAGTTATAATCAAAGTGTCAAAGACTTCATATAATCAAAGAGAAAAATATTATGGTTTCAGTAATGTATAAAAGACAAGTATTCACAATGTGACTTCAAACACCAATGGTCAGTGGAAACTGATGGACAAAAAATCATCGAAAGTCAAGTCACAGTGATGTCCAAGAAAGAACACTGATGAGAATTACCAATGATCAGAATCACAAGCATAACCGATGGCCAGAAACATAGTATAAACCGATGAAGAAGGCCAAGGAGAACTGGAGTGTTGACAGAAGCAATCAAAGAGTTAAACACCTAAATTAAATTGAGTTTAGAAATGACAAAATATCTAGCTGGAAGAGCTAAATATGGACTTAACTAGTAGTTAATTTTGTTTTCATAGACAAGATAAAGCTAGAGATAAGTAAAGGATTTAAAGTTGTTTTGTTCAGTTCACAAGAAGATCTCTAGGAGATAAAACATGAGTTTTGTTTTAAATCTAATTAGTGAGAATTGTGGATCATGCCAAGATCAAGAAAATCAAGAACCTAACAATGATGATATTGTGTATATAAAGAGACAACTCAATTCATTACGAATTGAGGTGGGTGAATAAAAGAAAAAGGATGTTGAAGAGAAATAGATGAAGAGAAGCTTCATACAGTCCTGATCAATCAAGCTCAAGATAGAGATAAGGTTTTATGTAGACATCAAACAATAGAGAACAACATCACTAAGGAGAATCAAAGTGGAGAAAAGGTATACAAAGAGATATATTGATCAAAATAGTTTTATGAGATTACAATAGATCTGAAAAACTGCAAGTATAAGTTGTATATGTGAAAAAATCATAATGTTTCAGTTTAACCATTGATATAGAAATTCTCTATATTGAGATACATCCCAAGGAGTATCAAAAATTTTGATCATGAAGATAGCATGAGATGCCAGATACCTATTGACAGGCCAAGTGAGTGTTTGACCAAGGAAGGTAGCATAGAGATGCCCGATATCAAGTGAAATACTAAAATTTAAATTCTCTAACAAGGTCACACCTAACAGTGTTTTTGTAACCTTTAACAAGTTTGGCTCTTCAATGATCTCACTTTAGAAAAGTGAAAATTTTGGGTTACCGGTCCCAAGTGTTGTTTCTGTTAATAGGGTTTCCACGTTAAAAATTCATGTGTCAATGTGTTTATGATTTATTACTTTAGTGTTATGCATTACACATAACTTAATTGGATTGATCGGTATACTCTAGATAATTTACTGTCTTTCGGTAAATTAATAGAGTGCTATTCGGTAAACATAGAGTAGAAGGTTTAACAAAGCATTTCAAGCAGTAATAAGTTGATAATAGTATTTGAAGGCATTCATCTTTTAGGACTGAAGAAAACTAGAGGCTTAATATTGTGGTACTAAGTTTTTGGGTTGATTAATGGAATATTTTTGAGGCCACTGATTCACCCCCCCTCTCAGTTATTACTAACACATGCTTCTCTCTTACTTTCTCTTCTGCAATTTACTCTAAGTTTTCAATATGAAACATGTAATATCGAAAGAACATTTGTTAACTACATTTAGTTTGAATGCACAAAGTAATGATCATTTATAAATTTGAAAATCTGAATCTGATCAATACTTTGAATACAATGTAACTGATAATATGAATGCAGTAGCAATGTATTTCATCTTCATTAGCTGAATAGTGGTGTTTAAGAGGTGTACCTTTAAGCAATTTTCTACTATTTATGATTATCATACTACATATGTAAAATTAGTGTAACAGAGATATTTTTTGATGATTTCATATTTGGAGGTAATGATATGCTATGAAAATCATTTGGTGATGAAATGAGAAAAGAATTTGAAATGTCAATGTTTGGAGAGATCAAAAATTTTCCTGGTCTACAGATTCTACAACAGGATGAAGGAATCTATATCACACAATCCAAATACATCAAAGAAGTTTTGAATATATTTAAGATGGAGGACTCAAAACCAGTTGGAACACCTATGGAAACTAGATACAAATTGACAAAGGAAGACAAGACAATCGAGGTAAATCATACCTTATACAGATCTATAATTGGAAAACTAATGTATGTTGTACACACTAGAACTAATATAACACATGCAGTTGGTATAGTTGCAAGATTCTCTACTAATCCTAAGGAATCACACATGACTACTGTTAAAACAATTTTGAGATATCTGAAGAATACTGAAGACTATGGTTTGTGGTACAATAAAGAAGGAAAATTTGAGATTCAATTTTATATAGATGTTGATTGGGCTGGAAACATAGATGATAGGAAGAGGAAAACATGAGGAGCATTCTTTATGGGTGATAGGCTTGTCACATGGATAAGTAAAAAGCAAGGATGCATATCTCAATCAACTACAGAAGAGGAATATGTAACTTCTGCTCCAAATTGCTCTAACTTTAGATGGATTAAGAAATTTTTGAAAGGTATGAATGAAGAAATTATTGACCTATTAATTATGTATTGTAATAATACTAGTGCTATCAACATTTCAAAGAACCTTGTGATGCATTCAAAGACAAAGCACATAGCTATTAAGTATCACTACTTGAGAGAACAAGTACAAGAGAAATAGGTGATACTGGAATATGTGCAATCCAAAGAACAATTAGCAGACATATTCACAAAACCACTGCCAAAAGATACATTTGAATACCTGAGGTATAGAATAGGGGTTTGACCATTGTCAATTGGTCACTAAGTGGGCTTGAAGGCTACATCGGCCTACACATTATCAACAGATTAATCATGTTGATGCAAGCTGAGATATGAAATGTAATGACATATTAATCCACTAAAGGTAGAGAAATATTCAAAGGGAGAAAAATATTATTCGCTGCCATAGAGCTGTAATTTTTTTTGGCATTGTTGTCAAAGGGAGAGAAATATTCAATGAAATATACATCAAGAAGAAGAAAATCTAAAGGGAGAGAGATATTCAATGAAGTAACCATGCATTAAAGGGAGATAATTGGAAAGATTTAACACTGGATATCTATCTAGAAAAGGGAGAAAATATTCTACAAGAAATAGAGAGACATAATTAGAAGACAAAACTGCTACACCTATCCATTGAAGGGAATTTAAAAAGGGAGAGAACACATCAGATCAAATTTAAGCTAGAAGAGATTACTGAGATTTATATATTTGAATTAATTATAGAACAATAATTTTGTTATGTTAAGGTATATCTCATACTACATATTTCATAGTATGTTTCCATCAATGCCAAAGGGAGAGATTGATGAATGTTTGAAGATGATAATTTGATGATCATTGAGATGAAAAAGTGAATGCAAGACATTAAATCAGTTAATGTATTGTATTTTCATTGATGTCAACTTGATATGGTTTGATTATTCAAACACATATTGGTCATAACCTTGAAAATATAAAGAGACAAAATTTATGTTATCGGTAAAACATAAAAAATTTGTATACACTAAGTGATAGTGAACACCGACAGACAATGCACACTGACGAACAGTATAAACCGAGCACAAAAGTAATCGAGAAAGTGGTATCGAGAAAGTGTATACCAAGCACCGTAGTAAACTAAAGTTTTTACCAAGCATAAATGGAGTTGATGACCAAACATGACCGAAGTTAAAGAATGACAAAACTACTTAGCTGGCAAAGCTATATTTAGGGATTGACTGATTGATTGCTTTATTCTCAACAATTAGTTAAACTAAAGAATGAAAATAGATTTAAAGCACATTTTATTCACAGTTATCATGGAGAGTTTTTTGGAATAAAACTAAAGCATATTTGTACGAGATAAAGCAAGCGTGGCAAGTTTTATGGATCAAGAAGTGATATAAGAAAAAACAAGGAGATTGAGAGGCTAATCATGTCTATATAAAGAGATAAGGAATTCATTATGAAAAGAGGAATGTTTAGTATATTTTGGTGAAGATAAAATTATTCATGTAGATATGATCATACAGGCTGAAGAACATAGCCAAGGAATTCTATAGATGCCGAGCAATAGAGGATAGAGCATTCATCAAGCAGAAGAAAGAAAGAGAGAAAATGATCTAAAGTAAATATTGATTAGAGAGGTATTATTGGACTAACAATAGATCTGAATATTTGCAAGTTAAAGTTGTATTTTGAATAGATCATTTAGTGTATCTGTTTAACCGAATGGGATTTAACTATCCTTATTATATTGATATACTCAAGAGTATTAAAAGTTTTTCTTGTTGACAACATAGTGAGTGTTAGGTCAAAAGACAAACTTTTAGTTTTAAATCCTCTAACAAGGTCACACTTAACAGTGTGTATTGTAACCTTTAACAAGGTTGGATCTTCACCGATCTCACTTCAAAAGAGTGAAAATATTTTGGGTTACTGGTCCCAGGTGGGTTTTACACATTAAAAATCTATGTTTCAAATGTGTATATGGTTTATTGCATTGGTATTTTTCTTTACATGTTATTGAAACTGGTTTGGTCAGTTAACACAAAGTCTGTTTACTATTATTTGGTAAAGTTCAGAAAAATCTTACTGAGCAGGTTATATTTGTTAGAGTTATTTATGGCATACATCTTGATGGAATGAAAGATAACTAGAAGGTATTATATTTCATAGATAATTTTTGGTTGGATTTTTGGAATTATTTTTAAGGCCACTGATTCACCCCTCCCCCTCTCAGTTATTCTAACACTAGTAGAAAAGATTCACCTAGAAGGTGATGATAAGTGCACTAAGGAAAGGAAAGGCATTGGTGTTGAGTATTAATAAATTGATATTATCTACAATTAAATTACTATAGTCTTTTCAACATTTTAAAATCTCACATGTGTACCATTTTGGAAATGATGTGGTGAACATGCTATCAAAGTGGGAAGTATCCTTAAAAATTAATGATATAAGGGCATTTTGGGATTGATTTAATGATCTAATATTGGAGAAAAACTGATATAGTACACTGCTAACTTGACCATCCCCATCATTTTATAGAAAAATGGGAGTTGGATGTGACAACTTGTACGAGGGTCATTTATTGCAAGATTCACAATCTTGATATTTTTACCTTTAAAGGGATATAGATGGGCATTATTTTCTTCACTCCTTTCTATTTTTTTGAGTTCTTAGGTGCATAAGGTTACTGATGAATAATGGAGGCAAACTTTACAGTCTTAACAATGAAGTAATAACTAGCTTTTTTGGGTGAAGTATCATAGAAGAGGCTTAAAGTTATTTTTGAAATCCTCAAGTCACTATTTTTGTAGATTCTAGATCTTATTATGGGAGATGAATTTTTTGGTTTAATTAAATATTAACTAATTACACTTTACTTAAGCTTACATACGATGATGTATTGAGTATGTAATTGAGACACCTAGGAGTTTGCACCTATATTTACAGATGGTGTAGGAGAAATTCCACTTTAGGTGGCGATAATTGTTATCACATTTAACTTTATGTGTGAGATACACCTTTAGTGCACATATCACATTATCATCCTCCACATGTTGCACATCCTTCATTTCAAATGGAGGATGATCAACCTTTGTTTGACATTTGATTCTATCTTGTGACAGCGATAACTTATCTACTCCTTATTATAGTCACTTATTTCCTTGCCTATATAAGCAAGCTATTGTGTACATTTTTATTATTTTCATTACCAATAAAATAATTCTTTTATCTTGTTTCAATTGTCTTTCTACGCTGTCATGGAAGTTATTTTGGTCTCTCATTTGATCCTGGGGGTATTGTAGTGTCACCTAAAACTATAACATTGTATCAGAGCTATCTAGCTATGAAGACTCCTTCTCAAGAGTAGAAAAATTTGCTTGATTTGATTGTGGGTGTAGAATAAGGCTATTTGGGCGTCACCATTGAATAACCTATTTGGAGGAAATTTTGGTGCAATTTGGGGTTTTCCTTTTAGTGGCTTTCTATTGCAGGTAAAAATTGGAGATTGTCTGTGCAAACCAAAGGTTGGTCTCACATTAATGAGGTCCAAAAGCCCATAAATCGAGTTTTATTTCATCCAAATCAAACACTAGAGACCAAATCAAGAGCCATTTGATGCTTTTAGGTATGAAATCAGTGATTTAGGAAAAATAATTATAGAGGCAATTTTCAAACAATGATGCCTCAATCATCTCGACTCCTTTTTTCAATCCATTTTTTTGGCATGGGATTAGAATTTTCTTCTCTAAATAGTGGTGCAAGTGGTTTCTACTCTCTCTTCCTGATTTTTTTTATCACAAATCTTATTTTTTTCAACTTCAAAGGCCTCATTTGGGCTAATACATACTCCTTCTTAGTTGCAAATTATTTTGAAAGTGAATATTTTACCTATATTTTATAGTTATTTTATTTGATTATACTGGATGTGATAAAAAATTGTACTTTCAATATTTAGATAAATTTTATGATTGTAATGCATAGGCCTTATTTTGGTTGTTTACATAGTGATATAAGTCTTTTTATAGCCTTATTGTGGGGTGTAAGTAATTGGTAATCTAAATTTGTAAATTGACAAGTGTATCATTTATGTAATCATGGGATATGGGACACATCATTTTATAATAACTAGACTAAGGGTAGTTATGAGTCATAGGAAAAGGAATCATCATAGATTCTACATGGCTTAATATTTTACCTCATCTTTATGGACTCATTCCTGGGCCAGAGAGAAAGTGGAAGAAAATAGTTTGAGAAGATAAGAATGGTCATATCATAGAATTCATTGGTTTTAGTCCTAGTTTGGATTTATTCCATGATATCTACTCCAAGAGCTTGTGTATTTAATACTCACATATAGTTTGAACAATATTTTGGGACCATATTGGATATCCACATGTTCCTCCATTCCCAGATGATCCTATTTTAGATTGTTTTCTTCCACTTGATGACGTAGATAACATTCTCTATAATGATGAAACCATAGATGAGACTGAATATAATGCATAGATTGAGAGTAAGGATGATCATGTGTCTCAACCTAAAACTCCTATGTCTCTAGTTTAGATATAAATTCATTTCTTGTTGGTGATTATAGAGAGTTAGTGCAAGATATATTTATTTTTCTTCCTAATCGAGATTCCTATTTCACATATATCAAGGCACATTATTTATGGAGTCTCACATTTCAGATTTTGGAGACACATTTGAGGGGGTTTCTCATCTCTTTGATGGAAAATTTATCATAGTTAGAGAACCGTCTCCACCTTTTTTTTGATATTATATTCATGAGTCTCTACCTTCACTTGATATGTCACATAGCTAAATTTAGGTTGATCATAGTCATGTGATTGTAGACTCCAATTCATTTTTCAAAAACATAATTCATATTTGATGATGGTTGTGGAAACAATGTAGTCACTTCATCTTTTATCTTTGGTTCTTGTTCAAAATTAATTTCCATGGGTTCATTGTTTGTCAATTTATATTGTGATTGGGCATATTATCGATTGGTTCATGGCATCTTCATGATCCAAGGACATGGTGACACATGAGAAAATTTTAGAGACAACATAATCATACTAAAATTGGATTTCACTTCCTAAATCATATCTAGGATAAGAAGCATTCTTGCATTTATACTGGTCTATCTTCTTCCCTTGGGGATAAATGTTGTTCGTAGCCATTGGATTATCTTTTTTCTTCAAGCACTCACCATTTTTGTAGGAGATTGTTCATTATGCAGGGGGGGTTCATTTTTCCACTCACTTCCTTCTTATGGAGGGACAATTGATTATATATACATGATGTATCTA
This sequence comes from Thuja plicata, assembly GCA_018584345.1. Classification (NCBI taxonomy): domain Eukaryota; kingdom Viridiplantae; phylum Streptophyta; class Pinopsida; order Cupressales; family Cupressaceae; genus Thuja; species Thuja plicata. The sequence continues at coordinate 2,738,453 of MU227846.1, forward strand.
GTCCTTGGGGGCTCTTGAGTACTCCATCCATGGTTCTTATGTATTTTCATCTCTCTTTCTTGAGGGGAGTTTTCTCCTGCGCTATTTTTTTCCCTTTCTCTACTTTATGAGGGATTGAATTGAATTTCATATTGTACATGGGTACCTAGAATGACCTAGTAGTTGGGACCCATCTTGGATTATGGTTTTATGTGCATTTCCCTAGGTTGTACTTAAAGGGGTTGTTGGTGTAATTAAATATTTACTAATTACACTTTACTTTTAAACTTACTTAGGATAATGCATCACCTAGTAGTATGTAATTGAGATACCTAGGATTTTGCATGTATATTTTCATATAGTGTAGGATAATTTTTACTTTGTCTGATGATGGTTATTATCACATTCCACTTTATGTGTGATATCCACCTTTAGTACACATATCACATTATTATCCTGCACATGTTGTACATTATTTATTGCATAATGGAGGATGATCCACCTTTGGTGGATATGTGCTTCCACCTTGTGTAGGTGATAACTTATCTACTCCTTATCATCATCTCTTTTGTATTTCCTATATAAGTAGGCTATTATGTATATTTTCATTATGTCCATTTGCAGTAATATCATTATTGCATCTCATTGTAATTGTCTTGAAATTTTCTTGTGGAAGTCATCTTTCAATTTCATTAAATCCTAGGAGTGTTGTAGAGTCACCACAAACTCTAACACAATTCATGAAGATAGAGCACAGGTACCATGTCAATTGTAACATTTTTTAGTATTTTTTGCATGAATTTTTAAATTTGGTTCCAAAGCATAGGTGGAATGGGTTGTAAGAGAATGTGTTAAATATGAGTGGGTCTTTGGTTTGAAGGCATTGATGGAATCCATGGTACTTCAATCGAGATGATGATGGCTACTAGTATGTCGTTAAGTCAAGGGATAGTTTTCTCATTCTTTTAATAATTTGGAGTGAAAAAGGTTGCGATGAAGACTAAAGGTCGAAACCAAAATTGGGGTGGGAGAATGTCTTGGAGTACTTACAGGAAGGGGGTGTTTTCTTGGGCCATGACAGAGGTAAAGAAAAGAGAAGGGATCTCGACACCATTATTTGAGATATCTTATTTTAGGATAAACAACCCCATGAATGTGAAAACTATAGAAAACAAGGGAAAGGGACGAACTACTAAGGGATAAATGTCTTCACTCTTATAATTTTTTTGTTTGTAGTATTTCTTGTTTTTGTTATTTCAAGTTGAGCATATGTAAATTATAGTATCAAACATAACAATGACATTTTTTAAATGTGTGAATGAATACATCACTATTAAAATTATGTACTGTATAGGAATGACCAAGGGGATAAGGATGGGGATGGTTGTAATTTTGTATATGGTTTTTTGGGAGAGGAGGGATAGTGTCAAAGTTTTTCTTGTATCTAGGGTGGGGGAGGGGGAAGAGTGACATATTTTCAACTTTATATACAATTATATAAATCTCTATTCTATACTGTATTAATAAAATAAAATATTTTCACTAAGCAAAAAAAGTAGATTTTTAAAAAGAATATTTCAAATTTTATATCTTGAGTAATACTATTGAAAAAAATTTTAAACTTAATTTTTATAGTACCTAAGAGGAAACCAAACATAAGTGTGTTAGATGAAATGAATATGTACTTAGGAATCACTTTTTTATACTTATTATTTTTTCGATCATGAAACTAGCAAGTTAAATAAGAGGTATTTATTGGACATATTTTGCCTTTATTACTATTTGTAAGTATATCGTGGTCATTTTAAAGGAAAACAAAACTAATTATTCCAATTAATGAGAGCTAATTGAATTTTATAGAAAAAAATTATTGTAATAGAATTTTGGTTATTGATTTCAATCCTTACTAGAAAATAGTAAAAGCTATTAGACTTTCTCAAAGAATAAGGATTTTGATCAAGATATATTTTCCGTCTTTTATAATTATAAGTTGTACCTAACACCTAAAATTAATCATTTTTTATTGTTCTTTATTATTTTATAAATCTCTATAGCTAACATTATTGAAGGCATGCTTCAAGAACTCATTAACAATGATGATTCCACTAAAGGAGAAACTGTAAGATGTATGTAAGATAAATGCATAATATGTGATAATAGACCCTTAAATAAAGTAATTTTAGAGTATATTTCCTAGCCAAATACCAAAATGGGAATGCTTGGTAAGGATCCCTATTTTCCTATATTTTTAGATTCTATGTAAGAGAAATTTTAAGAAATGTATTGTGGAGGCATCCAAAATGAATTAACACAACTAGGAATCAACTTCTTCTTGACAAGATTCAACAAGAAATAAAACAAAATAGTTCACCATAGAATCCTAATTTTAATCCTAAATCTCCATTCAAGTAGAAACATAGGATTATAGTATTTTGGAATTATAGTCATGAGAATTAACCCACAACTAAGTGCTTATGGAAGAGAGACTTTTGACAATCTTAAAATTAATAAATTATAAAGTAAACCCATGCAAGAAATATTGGATACATTAGTTAAAGAATACTTTGAATAATTAAATGGATATGGAACTCCACTAAAATTAATACAACACAAATTAAATTATTTGTAAAGTGGATTTATTTAGGATATAGCAAGAAATTCAATTATCAATCACTTTGGTACATATAATTTTTTTTTATGAATAGTGCCTTTTCTATTAAAAATTATTAAAGTTACATATCCACAAAAAAGGGGCCGGGGGTAATAAATATGATATGAATCTAAATTTGCAATTTTTTAGTATTGCTTAATAAATACTAGTAAAGAAGATAAAAATATTCCAGGTATAGAATTATGCTCAAAAATACCTCTAATATCATTAGATTCACTTTTCCTTCTTATTTTTACATAAAGATAAAAAGTTTCGAATGGAGATAAATTTTATTATTCCTTATTACTATTGCATTTCTACTATTTCTCTAGCCTATACCATAACTCATCCAAATCATGCTCTAATATTTGTAACTCCTTTTAATGGTCCTCTCATTATCTTTCCCTCAAAATTATCTTAGTTCATTCCAATCTACTAATCCTCTTTTTTACATTATGAAAAATACTATCTTTGTATCCATAGAAAAAATTACATTTACCCATTAAACCACTAAAATTATTATCCCAATGTTTCTATTCCCAATTTCTTAAAATGCTTTACATCTTCCATATTATTTGCAGTCTTTCTATATTTAAATAGAGGTAAATATAATCTTCTATTATTTTTCACATAGGGATTCTAAATTATTATACACCTTATATCAAAACACTATAGTGGCATCCAATTCTTTTTTTTGTTAAGCAAAAGTGCTCTTGCCACTGTATATATTTATTATATTTAACTGATTCAATGAACCATTTGGGAAAGAATCAGTGAAGAAAACCCATAATCCTAGTTGATTACAAGTATATAAGCAGAAAATAAAAACCTATACAAATATATCTACTTTCAAAATGGATCAGTAATAAGCACTGAGATGCATTTCAACTTCGGGGGTAATTGAGATTTTCTACGAATACCATAAAAATTGATATCTGCATGCTTCAAGAATCTGTATGTATCCAAAATTGAGCCCAAAAAAAAGAGACCTCAGAAACTTATATTTATTCTTCCATATCTGCGATTTCCATTTGCAACTGAACATTGTTATGCCACTCTGATTCCCAGGAATTTTCCCATCTAACTAGAGGTGCGATGGGAATGTCAATGATCCACCTATCATTTTCTTCTAAATTCGGTTCATGTATTACCCCTTACAACAAAAGGCCATCATTTGGAGAAGAACCCACTAAGGACGGCAGGTTTAAATCTGGTACACTGGTGGGCAACAACATAACCCATGTTTTGTTATCTTGTCCAATTCTTATTCAAAACAAACAATAAATTAATCCAAGCTTATTTTATAATACTAACATATACAACTACTCTATCTTTTATCACAAGCTTAGCGGTATTTTTTTTAAATATCAAATGAATCCTAACTTTTTCTATAGTTTGTCTCTTTATAGACTTCCATCTTCTTTCCCACTGTCCAGTTTGAAAATTGTGTCTCCCACCCCTAGAGCCTTAGAGTTTAATGTTGGAAATAATAGGTACTAAGAGGGTGAGGGGTACTAATAGGTACTTTTAGAATTTTAAATATACCTTTAAGAAGAAGAAAAATAAATGTCCAAACAATGAAGCATATAAAAGTAAGTGTAAAGCAAAAGTGAAATGAATGAAATGAAAATACATCCACACACATAATAATCCATATTTAGCAGATCCATGACATGTGTTCCCCAAAGATTGGGTTGCAAAAGAACACTTTTAAACTTAGCAGATTCAATTTGACATAACTATCAATTCTTAAAAATCATATTGCTATTTCTATCAAGATTCAAATATGTATTTTTTGACTCAACTGTTGGAATAATTAAATGGTGTGTACTGAGAGGGAAGGGTGAATCAATACCCTTAAAATTTTTTATCAATTAACGTTAATCATTTATTAATGAATTCCTTGCATTACCGATGATATGTGCTATTCAATCTTTGTGTATGTAATATCAATTCATAAAATTAATTGCATGTTAAACATTCATAGAAACATTCATGAAATGTAATGATACATGAAACAAGATTTAGTAATGCGGAAAACTCCTATTAGAAGGTAAAAATTTTGGTGGGGATGACACCCACAAAACTTCACTATCTATAGAATGGAAGGGGCCAGTTAAGGCTTACAATTTTGATCACTTCTGATGATCTTACCCTGTTAGGATTAACATATTGAGAATGGTTAAGGTCTACTCTATTAAGATATTTAGCAACACTATTTAGTGTGCACTCGATTAAGAGATTTACAAAAGGAATGTTAAATCTACCTTCTCAAAGGATTTCTTCTATTTGCTACACTTGTTAGAATGTAGTTAAAAAAACTTATTGACCTGAGTATATGCAATCCTGAACTGCTGAGTATAGATCCATTAAATTTTACAATATGATGTATCACCTATAATGATTGAATAATACCTTTGTTCTTCTTGGTAGCCTTGGATCTTTTTCTTTATAATTGATTTGATATTTTTTTTTCCTTCTACAAAAAAATATGTATCTGATCCATAGATGTCTCGGCGACTACAATAATCAACACATCCTCTTGTTTTGGTTGATTACAAATCTATATATATAATGAATTGACCTAAATAGGTTTCACACATTTCAATGATAACTCTATGATGAAAGGTTTACAACTTGACCTTGATCTCCTAGTTTGCATTTTTTCAATCAGTTAGATTGATTAAAACAATTACAATTACTTTACTTGTCCCTAAAAAAATGATTTTAAAGATATGCTTTAAAGCTAAATATAAAACTTAAGTGTTTTATCTGACGTGTAACTCAGATCCACATTTCTCAGAATAAATTTTTCTCTCGATAGACTAGTGCTCACATTCCTTTGTAGTCTACCTATCGATGTTCACTGCAAATTGTTTTTCAAGTTCCCCTATTGTCTACTCTATCGGTTTACACTATTGACTTCTTTGTCAGGTTATACTATAAACTTTTGTCGGGTTCCTCTGTGAATTATGTTCTTGGTTTACATAGTGATTTGTCATTTCGGTGATAGTGCACTTTGCATTTTTGGTGACCTCTGTTAACTATTGTTTTGGCTTGCATTGTAATCCTATCTTTTGGTGATCATGTATTGACGGTCCAAAAACTATTTCCTTTGCATACTAATGACAAAATGTGATCATGAATCTCCCCCTTTGACATTAGTATCAAAAATTGATATGTGCAAAACTAAAATGTTTTAGTATATACAACATGTATTTTACCTTGTCAATATGACTCCCCTATGTATATACCTCAGTATAATATATGTACATGTATATATTATTGCCTTTATAAATCTATTTCCTCCAAAAATTATTTCCCCCTTTTTACTTTATCAATGCCCTCTTTATTATTTCTTTCTTTGTCACATATTATTTCCCCCTTTTTGATAATAAGGACAAAGGTGTAATACTTAAAACTTGTCAAAAATATGGGAATGCGATTTTTGCATTTATTCCATCATTTTCTCCCACTTCTCCTTAAGGTGTTCCAAGGCCATGTTCTCCAATGTTTTTTTTGCATGCATATCATAGATACTGTAGGTGATAGACATCTTTGGGGTGGCAATCAATTGGCTTTCTGAAGTCATACATTGTTGCAGTAATGTGAGATTTGGTAGAAGTACAGCTTGAAGATAGGCTACCTCATCTTTGAATTTTGATTTTGCCTCTAAAATATCAAGTCTCAACCATTTAGCTTCAATAATCTTATCATAATGTAACTTGATTGCATTGTCGTTGGTTGTAAGACCTTGTGTACTAGCATTTAGATCTGAATCTATCTATGCATTATTCTCACTATTCTCCTTAGTGAATTTCTCTACTGTACATAAATTATGAACTAAGGTTATAGCTTCTAAAATGATTGGTTCCAATGCATTGACTAGTTCAGATAGCTTTACCTTGTTCTCTACCACTTCTTGGCTGATTTTATCTATCAATTTGTATTGGTATTTCTGCTCTGCACATTCTTTTATTTCTTTCTCTTCATCTACATTATGTGATGTGATGGCTTCAGTAAGAATGACTAATTGATAAAGTATATGAGCATTATGATCAATGTCAGCATTAGGTACAATCAATAGTAGTATGTCCTTGGTGGTTTCTAGTACCTGTGTGTCCTTTGTCTCCTTTTTGAGTTTCTCTTGGATAGATTTTCTTTTTACAAAGTTTTTCATGCTTTGTAAGTGACTCTGGATCTAATTTCCTTAGATCATAATCTGGTATTTCAATGATCTCATCCATTCTAAATGGATTTTTATTATTTTTCTTCTTCTTCTTTGAAAGTGTCGTGGAGGCACATGTATGAAAAACCATAGAAATTTCCTTTTCTTGGTCTGATGTACTCGATTAAGGCTTTGGAGGTGTTGTTCCTTTTACCTATTGCTTGGTATTTACCTGTCTTTTGTTTGTAGACATCTCCACATCAACCTTAGCTTTATCGATAAATTCTCCTCTGGTATCCTTTGGAGTGGAATCACCTTTCTTCTCTTCTTCATCTTTATCTTTCTTCTCTCCATATATTTCTTTTTGTTCTTCATCTATTATATTCCATTCACCAGTTGTGGTTTTCTGCTCCTCTTCACCCTTAACCTTGTGTATGCTTGCATCATGGTCGGGTGAATTCTCCTTTTCTGAGATGATATTTATAGCTTATATCAATAATGTCATTTTTCCTAGTATATTAACCTATGCATCATCTATTTTTGTGTCACATTCCTTAGTTTTCTTGGAGGTAGCAGTGACATCTTCATCTATCTTTACTTGATCGGCTAGATCTTCAGTGATATCTATTATTGTCACATCTTGGATTGTGACATCTGTTACGTTTTCTATTAACTGCAAGATATGAGGTATTTCATCCATTTCTTTATTTGCTTATGTGTTCAATTCAACTTAATTGACATCCTTAGTGTCATTTATAGGAATGTGCTATGGGCTCAGTGTTTCGTGATTCTCTTCATTATGAGGCATTTTAGTGAGTGCTAATACTCTCTCAGGGCTTGTGTCCTCTCTGGGTACATTGACTATTTTTCTCCAAGAATCCTCATTTTCTTTATCAAGATTAATTAGGCTTCCCTATAGTACTTTGTAGGATCTTTATTTTTCTAAGAACTTCTCTGAGTGCAACTTCATCATTTCATCAATTTATTCTATCTTGGACTTGGGTGGCATTATTGAAACTAGGGATCTTTCCCTTATTTTTATTTCAGAATTCAATGCAAATGTCCACCTTACCGATAACCTATCTAGAATTTCTTGTGGCATCATCTTTTAAAAATGTATAGGTATGTATTTGAATAGACATATTGTTGTGATGATGGATTTTTCTATTTTATTCTAATCCTTGGGATTCAGAGTTAGCCATTGTCTAATAGTAGGATTATATATTCTACCTAACCTGATGATTGATGCATCAACCTCATCAATTGTGGTAGGAACATTGTTCTTTACAAGTTGTTAATATTGTTCAGTGTCTTCCTTATCTTCCTTTCTTTAGATTAGTTTTCTTCTCCTCTTTGGTTCTGAAGTTTGTCCAGTTTGAGGCTTCCTCTTGTAAGTCCTCACTTGTCCTTTCTTAACTGGTGATGAACTTGCATCTTTTGTTGTCTTAATCCTCCTCCTAGAAGCAACAATATTTCTTGGCTTCTTTTGGGGTGGTGCATCAGACTCTATTGATTCAGAGTCACTCACTTGTTCACCTTCACTAATGGGTGACTGTCCCTTGGTGGCTTCTTGTTGTTCTTTTTCTTCATCATTTACCGACAGCTTTTTCCTAAGTGCCTTTGCCATTTTATCCTTCTTTCTGTCAATTTTATTCACTAATAGGCCAGTCTTTATTCTTTCCATAGCCTCTTCATAGGTTCCAAACCTTGGTGTTAATTTTTCTAATGGTTCATTTAATAATGCTTCAATAGAAATGGTGGCTTAATCTATGTTGATATCATAGTCAAGTGGGGCTAACCATGTTGTCCTTGGTACAACTAGTTTGATCAAAGTTGTGTCGGTGTCCACCATGAAACAAATATTAGATTTATATTTATCTACCATTTGTTCTGATATCCTCATCCTTTTCTACATTCTATCCATGAATCCATTGAAATATTCATCCATAAATAATGTAAAGTTTTTACCTAGTGACTTATAAATTCACTCATTTGAATTTTCACTAGTCGAGTAGTGTCCTAGTCTACATTACTATTAGATGGGAAAAATTATTAAAATTAGAAAAATATGAATATGAGGAGTGAACCAAACTTACATGAGTTAGATTTCTCTGATCTAATGGTCCTCATATTATCCTCCAATTGCTTTAGTAGAACCTTAGATAGATCTAACTATAGACTCTTCTTCACAATCTTGTGAGCAGTGTCTACTCCTCTGTGTACAATTCTATTTATTATTCTTGCTTGGAATATCTTGTATCCCACTATGCATGCACCAAATTTCAGTTCTAGATCTTTGATGGAGTTTACCTTCAATCCTCTACCATCCCATTCTGAACCTGTCATCTTCTCAATCTCAGGGTGAGAAGGGTGTTTAGGTGCCTTGGCCTTGTCCGTTATTGGATAACCGGTCACTGCATGTATTACATCCCTAGTGATCTATTTTGGATCTTTTAGTCATGTACCCTTCTTAGTACTATCCTAATCCACTCAGTTTTAAACTCATTTGAGAACATTAGGGCATTTGTCAACCCTTTCACCCTGATATGTTTATGTTCATCCTTGATGGTTCTGTTGGTGAAAAGATTCTTGTAAGCCTACTCAACTTCGAGATCTCTGATTTCTACAAATTTGTAGTGGATATACCCTTGGACATCCTCGATTAACAAAACCCTAGGTGGTATGCTTGAAAATGCACTAGTGTCGTGGGGTTGCAAAGAAACCTCAGGAAAGATCTTGTATTTAGGTTCTTCACAAGTAGTGTTCTTGATTAGATTAAAAATTTTATCCTTTACATTCTCGATCTTGGAAACATGAGATGTGGTTGCCATGGTTTCTCAAAATTAGGGATTTTTTGGTAAATAACTATGAGCTCGATGATTCTTAGTTACTTACTTAACCTATTGTAGCTGTTGTGAATCTATTTTAATGTCATGAAACTTTTGTGAGTCACTTCCACAATCTATTTGTTGTTCTTCACTCTGCTCTCTACTTTGCTCTACTCTTTGCTCTTAATTGTATGGTGAGTGAATGAGCTATTCTATCACATTTTTATAGATGATGCCCTCATTGTCACATTTAATGCTTTACCTACTTCTCAATGTTTGAAGATGTAGTCACTTGGGGAACATGCTAAATTTATTCTCAGTGAGAGTGTGATACTCGGGGTAAGTGTCAACTCAATTGACCTTACACATGTTTACCGACGGTGCTTGGTATTGGGTGAAGACTGATTGTCTTTTATATGATTACTAATGATGCTCAGTTTACATTAACAACTTAGCTTTTGTATGTTCATTGATGATGTTTGGTATGAATTGATCGACATGATTGGATTCACAAATTCATAACAAATAATATCATAGTGCATCTTTAATCATGCTAGTTTGGCATTTTATCAATGTATAATGGAACCGATGTAAAGTATAACTTGGTATAGTGCAGTTCCATACTTGCTTGTTATACTTAGGTGGGGTGGTGATCTTACCAGATCCATTGGATAAGGTGTCACCAATTGTATTGCTTGGTCTAGCATCATCAATTTTTTTAGGTTTCCTCTATATTTTGTTTCCCATCTTCCCGATGTCTTGAATGGTATTTCCATTGGAAAATGTCCTTGTCTCTGTCACTTGGTCTCTATAGTCCTTTCTTAGATGACCTACCCTATGACAGTGTAAGCAATCCATTCTAGGGTTAGTCCAGCTTCTAGACTTTCTCATCCATTTTCTCATACAGTTTGCATCTATGTGTCCATATCTACCATATGATGTGTTATTTGTCCATGTGTTGTAATCCAAAACTTATTATTTACTGACTCATTTTGGTTGATAAGCATTTTCTTATTATTTTGGCTTCCCTGCTTTCTTTTTCTTCTTCATGCATTCAAGAGATGTTTGCCCATGCATTTTACAAGTAGGACAATATTTTTCCATGTAGGTTTCATTCCTTTCTTGTTTCACCTTATATTTGAATTCATATATGCTTTATGTCCTTTCTTGTTACACTTATAACAATTTCTTACGAATATAGATGTGGATTTAGGAATACCTTTAATTTTTCTTCTGCAAACATTTGATGTGTGGCCTGGTTATCCACAGTGATTGCATGACTGCTTCCTTGGTCTTGGATTTGTGTAGACATCTTTTTTATCATCTTGGTATGGTGATTCTCCATGCTCGGTATACCCTAGTCTGGTATTGTTGTTGACTCTTCTTTTTCCATCTAGAAAATCATCCATCCCTTTGGTACTTACTTTATCTTTACTGATCATATCATTGTGCTATTGTTGAATTCTCACTTCATTCTTCAATCTTTCATTTTCTTCTCTTAGCTCACCAATAGCTTCTAATTTCCCATTCAGTTCTATATTCATTCAATTTTCCTCTTGAATCATAAGAATAATCTGATTGGTAATCTCATGATGATGTTCATTAAGTCTTTGTATTTCTCATTCTCTCTCTTGTATCTTTTCAGTGATCTTCCTCTTGTTATTAATAGATAGTGTTCTTTCTTTCTCAACTTGTCTACCATTATTCATAACCTCAATCATTCTTACCATCTATGTCTCTTGATCAATTTGAAGTGATCTCACTTGTCCAGCTAGTTGTTGATTGATTTCATCCAAACTTGTAATGCTTCCTTCTGATGTGTTAGATGTATTGCAAGATGTAGATCTTGATGACTCAAATAAATTAGGTATCTCTTCTTCATGATAGTTTGTTTTATTATAGTGAGATGCCATAACCTTTCTTTCATCTAGTAGTTCTCTCATCTTGATTCTAGCTACTTTTATTTCTCATAAAAGATCTGTATCTCTAACTTCTGATTCTCAATACTCTTTTCTAGCTTATACCTTTCCATTATATGATCTTTTTTCTCAAGCGATTTAAAATTTTCCAAATAAAAATATCTAGCTCTGATACCAATTGTTAGAATAATGGAATGGTGTGTACTGAGAGGGGAGGAGTGAATCATTACCCTTAAATTTTTTTATCAATTAACCTTAATCGTTTAGTAATCAATTCCTTATATTGTCAACCATATGTTATATTATATCTTTGGGTATGTAATATAAATTCATAAACTTAATTGCATGTTAAACATTCATAGAAACATTCATGAAATGTAATGATACATGACACAAGATTTGGTAATGTAGAAAAACCCTGTTACAAGGTAAAAACTATGGTGGGGATGAAACCCACAAAACTTCACTATCTATAGAATGGAAGGGAATGGTTAAGGCTTACAAGTTTGATCACTTCTAATGATCTTACTCTACTAGGAGTAACATTTTTAGATTGGTTAAGGTCTACTCTATTAAGAGCTTTAGCGACACTATTTAGTGTGCACTCGGTCTAGAGATTTACAAAAGGATTGTTAAATCCACTTTCTTAAAGGATTTCTTATATTTTCTACACTTGTTAGAATGTAGTCAAAAATAGTTATTGACTTGAGTATCTAAAATCTTGAATTGCTGAGTGCAGATCCATTAAAGTTTACAATATGATGTATCACCTATTGTGATTGATTAATACCTTTATTTTGCTTAGTAGCGTTACATCTTGTTCTTTATAACTGATTTGATCTTTTGTTGTCCTTCTGCATTAAACTCTGTATCTAATTCATAGATGTCTCAATAGCTACAATCATCATCACATCCTCTTGTTCTGATCAATTACACATCTATTTATATAATGAATTGACCTAAATAGGTTTCACACATTTCAATGATAACTCTATGATCAAAGGTTTACAACTTGACCTTGACCTCCTAGTTTGCATGTTTTCCATCAGTTGGATTGATTAAAACAATTACAATTTCTTTACTTGTCCCTCAAGAAATGGTTTCAAAGATATGGCTTAACGATAAATATAAAACTTAAGTGTTTTATCTAACGTGTAACAAAGATCCACATTTCTTGGAATAAACTTGTCTCTCAGTAGACTAGTGCTCGTGTTTCTCTATAGTCTACCTATCAGTGTTCACTGTAAACTTGTCTGTCAGGTTCCTTTGTTGTTTTCTCTATTAGTTTACACTGTTTACTGGTCTCTCGGGTTACACTGTAAAATTTTGTCAGGTTCCTCTGTAAATTATGTTGTTAGCTTACAGAGTGATATGTCTTATTGGTGATAGTTCACTTTGGATTTTTGGTGACCTCTATTAACTGTTGTGTCGGGTTGTATTGTAATCTTGTCTTTTGGTGATCATGTACCAAAGGTTTAAAAATGGTTTCCTTTGCATACTAATGGAAAAATATGATCATGAATGGCATTGACCCATGTTTTATGAGTTTTGGTACAGAGGAATTTATCTCTCATGGGAATGTGTCATGCCTCACCAGGGAACCCAAGAGGACAAGCCAACTAACTACTCTGAGATGTGAATATATATTTTTTTGAAAAATTACAAACTAATCTATGTCCTCATAGGTTCTGTAACAATTCTATTCAAGAAACATTATCTAATCTATTCACTTATATATATGAGTTACCCGTTATGGTATTGATTGATCGATTAGTTTAAGATTACTAATCCATTCCTTTACTTTAAGTTTAAGTTCCAGGCATAATATTATCATCGTTCCTGATATTTTAAAATGCATCTATGTGAGTTGTCATTTACTTAAAATTGTTTCATTATTTATACTATTCACTCATCCATTATCTTTTATATCACTTTTATTTTAAGAATTCAGGTGAGAGACTAACATTAATTAGGTATGCAATACGCTATGTATTTTAATATTCTATACACATTTGAAGTACATAGTAAACATAATCTAATATTTATTTATGTACCTATCTTATTTCATTTATTCATCAATTCATAATAATTTTCAACAACCTTACATCAAGAGATAGCACATTCATTCCTAAATACATTATTTCATACTAAGTCTAAGATAATTTCTTGGATCGCATAAAATAATAGAAGATACATGAATAAATCCCCTAACTCATTCCTTATACATTGCCTTGAATTATATTGATATACATCATATCATCAGATACAATTATTTCCTTATTAGAGCTTACAATTACAAGAATGCACATGCATAAGTACATCTTTACATATACAATAAGAAGTATTATAAACTACAAAATCTAGAAGGAACATGAATTAGGAACATCCATATGACTACATATTGTACCTTGATATCATCTAAAGATTAACCACCCAACCACACGGATACAAAAAAAGTCCACTCCCTGTGCTAGGAGACAGAAACCTAGGTCCACACAAGAGGGTAACAACTAGAGTATTCGTAAGGTGATGATAGCCCTTCTTGAAACATAAGACAAATGAAATCACAAGATGACCATAAGACCCACCCAAAACATGATAAATATTGGTAGACAATCTAAGCTACAATCTAGGTGAGTTTCATCACATATCCCTCACCCCTTTGGTTATCCTAGTACTAGCCACTTTGGGCCCCGACCCTTAATTAGGCACATGTGGAACGAAACACATTTTGTGAGGATAAGGTTGTATGATTGTTTCATCACAAACGCACCGTATCCCACTCCCATCCCTAGTCTATACTAGCACTAGAGGCATGGGTGAGCCATAAATTAATCCTGATTAGTGTTTAATTTCCCCATTCCCAGTTTATTTATGTAGGTTATCACTTGATTACATAACTCATTAGTGGGTTATCCTGGTACTAGCCACTTAGGGCCATGACCCCTCACTATGAGCCACTCACCTAGTGTACATAATTTTATTACCCATATTGCAAATCATAATGCATCCAATAATCATGTCACATCATAAATCATGTCATTTTAACAATATAGTACATTCTGATTAGGTTTAGGTGATCATTGGTTGTCCCTAGTCCAAAAAAAAACCCTAAACCCTAATCTAGTATTAAAAATGGACAAGGAGGAATAAATAGTGTAATTATAGAAAACTTGCATCAAAATTAAGATCCTATCAGTCTCTGGTACATATTTAGGCCCTAAAACACTAAAAATGCCTGTAAAATTGTTTTTCTAGGAATTATGCACACTTGGTCAACTAATCTATGCATTTGGGGCTATACATTTTTCTCTTAGTCATGTAAGTCACACACTTGGTCATGGAAATTACGCACTTAGGGCTTTGAGTTGTGCAATTGGTTCCAAACTTTATTTTTTAAGGAAATACAAGCCAAATTGATATTATGACTAAAAATGGGCGAAATAAGGGCCTAGGAAGAAAAACTAGACAAAGACCCATTTGATATCTCCTTATCTTCCTTCTAAAAAACTCATCAAACCTAACCCAAAAAGAAGATAATTCTAGAATTTATTTAGGACTTTGCATAGGTTCATAGGAAGATAATAATGAAAATCTATCATAGCAACTCAAAATTTATAAAACATATTTCCAAAGATCATCATTTAATGTAGTAACAAATTTTTTATACCTGAGAAACCTAAATCAAATTAATCTCTAATAGTTAAACCATTTCATTGAACAAACATAGAGAAAATAGATAGAAGACAACTGGATAAACAATAACTATTGCAAAGAATACAAGAGATCTCTTCCAGAGAATTCTCAAATATAGCAAGGTACAATGCCAACAAAAGGATCCTAAAAACACACATACCATAATCATATAATTCATCAGAGCATATATAAGATAGTATTTACACTCACACACAATAAGAAACATTAAGAAAAGAAGGATCTCTTCCAAGGATAGATCCTACCTAGAGTCCTGCTGAGAAACCTTTGATAGAAGAGGTAGATCCAACAAGAAAAAATCAACAATCCCTCTCCTTCAGATCGTATCTAATAAGACATCCTTAAGAGAACTCGTGTGAAGCCACTCTTACCAAAATATTCTATAACTTCTCTCTCTTCACAAAAATATATCATAGAATATCCTTTCAAACTATATTAAATAATCTCTCAAATCTTACTTCCTCTCATCAAAGTATAATATATGGTTTCCTTCTATTCATTCCTCCAAAAATTCTTGTAAGAACCTCTCCCAAGAATCTTATATGGAAGGAAATGAAATTAAGAGAACCCACTCAAGATTTGTCTTAATCAAGTGATAACATCAATAAAATTTACTTGGAAGGGGGAAAAAAACACACTAAACAATATTATTTGATGCCTCACCCATGTTTTTAGTTCTCATATAGGCTAGGGATGAGAGTGGGAGAAGGTGCGTTTATGATGACACAATCAAAAAACCTTGTCTTCATGGAAAGGTGTTCAATTTCACATATGCCTATTTGGGTTTCAAGGTCTAGATTTGATCACTAGGAAAGCCCTATGGGTGCTAGGGTCTAGAGTTGACCGCTAGAAGATCTTGATTTTTGAGGGATATGCAATGACACTCACCTAGATTATAGCCTAGAGTCTTTACACCTTTGATTTCAGTCACCTTTGGTATACCAACTTGTACTATTGCCTTTTATATTTCATGGATGCTTTTGGGAAGGGTTATAAATCCATAGAGTATGTCCTTGTTGTCTCCTCTTGCGTGGTTCTTGGTTTCTATCTCGTATCTTGGGGGAGTGGGCATAGTTTTAACACATGGTTGGGTGGTTAATCTTTACTATCGATGTATTATTTGTGGTGTCATGGATGATCTCTGTGCATGATCGATTCCAAATTTTTATTTGAAGACTTTATATTTTATAATGTATCTTATTGAGATGTATTTGATGTAAATTTATTTGTGTAATAGTAAGATCCTGAAAGGAGACATTTTTATGTAATGTAATGTTTTCAATTGATTCAAATAAATGTAATAGGGAAATGGTAGTTCTAGGTGAAATGAAGGGGAAAGATTATTTGTAATTCATATATGTTACAAGCATTAAAAGAAGTTGATTATATTATATTTTTATAACTCTTTATTCTCTTGTGTTACCCTTCTATAAAGAATTTGAAATTAGCTAAAACGGTATTTTTTTGTGTCTAGGAAAATGTTGGAAAAGAAACAAATATTATCTCCTAATATTTAAGTAAATTATAGGAAATGATAAGAATAGTAAGGGAAACTGTAACTAATGGATAGGTATAAATTGAATGGGAAATTATTTTTTTGTAACAATGAAATTTGTTTTTATTTGGAAAGAAGAAAGTGATTTTATGTAAAAGTAATTATTATTAAATGAGATAGTAAACTTCGTAAATTGAATAATAAAATTATATGGTTAATTTGTGATTATGGAAAAGAATGAATTAGGAATATTTATGTGGTGTGTTCAAATGAACTAAGAGTAATTAAATTACATAAGTTATAATCCTAAAGGATCATATTTTCCATTAGTATACAAGGAAATAGTTTTTATACTACCGATAACATGATCACCGAGTGACAGCATTCAGTAAAGCACAATGGACACTGAAATAGTCAAGTGATGAGGACAGTGAAAATAGACAAGTGCTATGGTCACCAAAAATGTGAAGTGCAAGTGAGCACTGTAATCATTGAAATCACTATCATAGATAGATAGTTTACAAAGTAAATTGAGAGCAGAGTTTACTGAGCAAACCGATAGACAGTTTAGAGACATCACCAAACATAGACTATAGAGAAACCCGAGCACCAGTCTACCAAGAGTGATGTAAATAAAAGGCTTTCTCTGTACCCTATCTCCTTCTAGGGTATCCTATAGGCCACCTCTTTGACCTATTAGGGTTCTTTACTAACCCTAATCATCCAAGGATTCTCTACACATGATCCTTCTTCTTTCAAATTGTATATACCAATCAAGAAATCACATCACTCTTCACCTTATCCCATGGAACTTTTCTTACGCCATCTTCACTAACTGATCCAACATGACCAGGATCAATCCCACATGTAGAGGTAGGCTTATAGGATTTAAATTGGATCCAATCCAATGCCTACAAACACACTTTGCAATAGAACCATAAATGAGTTCCAAGAAACATAGTAAATTCACCCAAAATAGGGCTACAAGCAATTAGGCCTAATTAGGAACCTTTTCCAAATAACTTTAAATTATCCTTAACAATATGGAGAACTAACTTTTGATTCTGACACCCTTTACAGAGATTTAAAATATTTTCTAGGTCTTGCCTTCCCAAGCTATCTGTACAGTGGGTTCCTACTTACAAGCCTAAATTTAAGGGTTTCAACTCAACCAGACAATGGCCACCAGAATCTTCATTTTTATTATTATACAACACCTCACCAAAGCTTCCCATTGAATTTGGGACTTCTTCTCACATATGTCCTCCTCTCCAGAAGATTTGATTGAATCAATCAATGCTTTCAATCCTTCTTAACACGTCTACAACTCTCTATGATCCCTAGCCATGCATCTATAGCTCACCTAGGTCATCACTAAAAAATATCTTTCTTCACTTCCAGGGCCCATTATTCACTATAAACTATGTAAAAGGAGTCATCTTCCTAATTCCAAAGGCCCAGAGAGATTCCACAATGGAAAGAGAAGTTATGACCCTATTTTGAGAAACTACTTGGTTCAGACCAATGCTAGTATAGGAATGAAAATTGTCTACATAAGAAAGGAAATATGAAAAAACACAAAATATAATCACATCTAGAATTAATAATTTACACACACTAACTCATGCACCAAATAAAATGCAGATTTCAATACATTAAACACCAAAATGCAAAGAAAATGCTCAACTCTAACTGGTTTTTTGGTAACACAATCCGTACACAAAAATTCCAAAGTCATCCAACCTCATACAAAGGTCGAGGGAGGCCTTATATATTTGACCATGAACCTATCTTGATGGTTTCAGACAGTTAGAAACCTACATTCTTGAAAATACATTATTGCAAGAAATATTGTCAATGACACATTGATAAGTTTTACAACTTTTGGAATTCTTGCATACAAATTGATCAACAACTCAAGAAACTTAATGAATTGAATATATAGGCTGAGTAAAACAAAAAATAGTTCTCCTAAACATGTCCTTGTCTAATTTGACCCCTAAATGCTTAAATACAACTTTTTCCAACACATTGGCAACATGTACACAAATTGACAAATTTGGACAACACTTGCAAAGAAAGTCACTAAGGACCTAATAAGGCCTCCTAATCTAATTAAACACACCATAGGACCCATCTAGTTGCATTATTCCACTATTGATGTGGCTAAGACCACTACAAGCCTAAATGAAACTAGAAGCCTTAGGTTACCATTTAGCCCTACCTAGGTGCTCCTGCACCATACTCCCCCACAAAGGAAAGACATGTCACTCCTATGGACAAAATGTCTCTAGAGATGCCCACCTTCTTGAAGTCTGTAGATGTAATCGATGGGGCCTCTGATTCAGGCCTATAATTCTACTTGATGAAGTTCTCCATATACACCTTGTGCCTTTTAGTCTTCTTAACTCTAGAATCCAGAACCTTGTCAACTTCTAACTGTGTCTTGGTGTTGTATGCTGAATGTGGACCTCTGAATTCAACACAAACACAACATAGTCCTTACATAATCGCTTAATTCACAAAGACAAACATGAATTGTTTTCTCTACAAATATGATTAAAGCGACCTGTTTCCTCCTAATTAGATGTGGATGTTGAGTTTTACCCTCAGAACGAGAGCCAACAACCTGACCATTGCTAACATGGAGGATTTAAGAATGCAAGAAGATGAGAAATGCCATTATTCTATGAGAAATCTGCAACTAGTCTATATAATGAGATGCAATTTAAACCAAGAAACTGAATTGCATTAATCTAAGAATGATTTGCAGCTATTCTATGGAAGTAAAGATGCAATTAAACTAGTAAAAGAAAGAAAATACTCTTAGTCTAAAAATGAAAGCTTGTAATCTATGAAAAGAATTTGTTCTTAAACTAGAATTGAATTGCTTGTAATCTATGAAAGCTTTGAGAACATCAAATTGAAATGTTACATATGAGAATGAATATCAAATAAAAGCATATATCATTGATTCCAATTGAAATATTAGCCTAATTATGCCAATGAGGTTAAAAACATGAAATCAAAAGTAAATTGCCTATAGTATTGATGCTCTCAAAAAAGTCCTTTTCAATGAAGAAAAAGAGCTCCAATTTATAGAAAACCATGGAAAGAGGATGAAGAGTTTCTTGAAAAGAAACAGTTGTCTCTTCATTCTCCAATTGAGACAAATAAGAAAAGATTATTTAAATAAAAGAATGAATTATTGACACAT
>MU227846.1:2767192-2779915 GCA_018584345.1 Thuja plicata
ATGAATATCAAATAAAAGCATATATCATTGATTCCAATTGAAATATTAGCCTAATTATGCCAATGAGCTTAAAAACATGAAATCAAAATTAAATTGCCTATAGTATTGATGCTCTCAAAAAAGTCCTTTTCAATGAAGAAAAAGAGGTCCAATTTATAGAAAACCATGGAAAGAGGATGAAGAGTTTCTTGAAAAGAAACAGTTGTCTCTTCATTCTCCAATTGAGACAAATAAGAAAAGATTATTTAAATAAAAGAATGAATTATTGACACATAAGTGTCCTTTCACATGGAATTATGGAATTCCCTTTTTGAGGATAATTCATTCAGTAATTAAATAACCTTTCAATTCCTTTTATGTATATTAGCCAAAGGGGGTGGAATTGATTTAATTAAAAGAACTTAGGACTTTGGGATTAAATCAATTAATCATAGGGATTTTAGCTAATAATCATTTGAGAATTTAGGAATTGAGTGTAATGTCAGATTTATGCAAATTTGGGTTTTATGCATTTGAAACTCAGTCAATTAAAGTCAATTAGGAGAAGAATTTGCCTAATACAATAGGACTTCGAAGATAAGAAAATGAACCAAAATTGATTGGTTTATTAGGTTCCAATTTTGGGGTGTTACACTTGGGAGTTATTATAGTACGTTCAACATCACTACTTACCCCTTGACTATTTTGACCCATCTCAGCTATTGGCTCTTTGAAGTTGATCAAGTCTTGGACATTAAAAATAGGAGACATGCTCAAATCTAAAAGTAAGTCTATTTTGTATGCATTAGCCCCATACTTGGCTATGATCTTTCAAGGTCCCACCCTCATCATTTTAATTTTAGTAAGCATACCTTTCTGCAATCTAGATTTGTTCAAATGAACCATGACATAATCACCTACCTCAAACTGAATGTCTCTCCTCTTTTCATCCACTTTGGCTTTAAAATTTTGTGTACTATCTTGTATGGTCTTCTTAACTTGATCTTGGATCTCCTTCATGGTTTGAGTGAAGTCCTTAGTAAGTCCAATCCTATACTCCACGCATCCAAGATCTCTAAGCTCACACACACCCCTTCAGTGCATCCCATAAACCAGTTCAAATGGGCTTCTCCCCATTGTTCTATTATTTCTATCATTGTATAGATACTCTACTTGGGGAATGACCACATCCCATTTCTGACCATACTCTTTAGTGAGTCACCTCAATAGGTTACCCAACACTCTATTAACCACCTCATTTTGGCCATCTTTCTGACAATGGTAGGCTAAACCAAATGATAGATTAGTAATCAATCTATTCCACAATGTTTTCCAAAAAATGGCTCATGAATTTCACATCCCTATCTAATACAATACTTAGGGGAAAACCATGGATGCTCACAATCTCCTTAAAGAACACATATTCTATATGGCTGGCATCATGACTAGTTTTGCAGGGTATAAGATGACCCATTTTACTAAATCTACCAACCACCACATAGATTTTTTCATATCCCTATTTTTTCTTGTGTAAACGCACTATGAATTCCATGCTCACACACTCCCATGGCCTATTTGGGACTGGTAAAGGTTGGTATAAACCTACATTACTCATTCCTCCTTTAGATTTCATGAACACTACACATTTCTCAACATACCTATTCACATCCCATATCAAATTTGGCCAATGGTAAAACCTTTGTACTAGTTCCAAGGTCTTTTCATACTAAAATGACCACTCAAACTCCCATTATGTTTCTCATGTATGAGGTTCTCTCTCATTGAACCTCTTGGCACACACAACTGATTACCCTTAAATTACAGTCTATTTTGCAAAGTAAAATAAGAAAAAATGTTATGGAAATGTTTCTGAAAATTAGTACACACCTTGTAGGCTTCAACAAAGTCTTCATATTCCTTCTAGAGTTCTCTGAAACTCTCTATGTCAATGCTATTCAACTATGCTTCTTGAACTATCAACAATCTCCTACTTACTGCATATACAACCTTGTTCAATTGCTCCTTCTTGTGCTTAATTGTGAATGTGAATGCTTAAAGGTATTCCATCCATTTTAGGTCTCTATTGCTTAGTTTCTCCTAGGTATTGATATAGCTAAGGGCTTGGTTGTGAGAATACACTACAAATTCCTTGGGTAATAGATAATGCCTCCACTTTCTAAGTGACTAAAACTAAGGCATACAATTCAAAGTCATAAGAAGAGTATTTCTTCTTGGCTTCATTTAATTTTTCACTAAAGAAGGCTACTAGCCTACCTTCTTGGCTTAATACACCCCCTATGGCCATCCCACTTGCATCACACTCAATTGTAAACAAATTTTCAAAACTAGGCAATTTTAGGACAGGTTGTCTGGCTACTTTCTTCTTCAACATTTTAAAGGCTTTCTCTACTTCTAAGGTCCACCTAAACTTGGTTTTTACCCCATCCTTTATGGTATCTAAAAATGGTACACAAATACCACTTAAATTCTTAATAAATTTCCTATAAAATTGGGCTAACTGATGGAAACTTCTTAACTTAGTTGTTGTGGTAGGTGTTTTCCAGTTTAGGATTGCTGCAACTTTGTCTTGATCCATCTTCAAGGACTCCTTGGACACTACAAAGCCCCAAGTACACAATTTATTTCTTTAAGAAATCACATTTCTCAAGATAGATAGCCAAATTTTCTTCATGTAACCTCTGCAATACAATCTCTACATGCTTGATATGCTCCTCTCTTGGTTTTCTAAAAATCAATATATCATCAAGATATATAACTTCAACATTCCCTGTGTAGTACTTAAGCACTTCATTCATGAGCCTCATGAATGTGCTAAGAGCATTTTTGAGACCAAATGGCATCACAAGCCACTCATACAACCCATATGTCATCTTGAATGTCATTTCGATTCATCTCCCTCCTTCACCCTGATTTGGTGATAACCACTTTTCATATCAAGCTTAGTGAAGTACATTGCCCATCCTACACAATCCATAAAATATTCAATCCTAGGTATGGGGAACCTATACCTTATTGTAATTATCTTTATGGCCCTTGAGTTTATTTATCCCTTCTTGGATGCCAACACAACCAGGACTGCACATGGGCTAATATGCTTCTTGATCAAGCCTTGATCCAATAGTTCTTGCACTTGTCTTTCCACTTCCAAGTTCTTACCAGGGGTAAGCTTACAAGATACCTTATTAGGAAAAGATGCACCAGGTATAAAGGATATCTAATGGCTTATCACTCTTCTAGGAGGTAAGGCTACAGGGGTTCCATCAGTTACTATATCTTTATACTTCACAAAAAAAATTTGAATCTCTGATGCTAAGGGTTCCTTAAAAATATTCTCTTCTTCCTTGGGCTTTAGAAAAATAGCATACCCTTCATTATCTTCATCCTTAATGTCTTTCACAAACTCCTTTCCACTACACAACAAAATGCTAGGAGTCTTGGGCTATGGATCATCCTCTTCCAACAGAGACAAGTTTTGCCTCCTTTCTTGAATGCTATGGAATTCTCTTTCGCATCATACACTGCTCCACTTTGATATTGCCAAGGCCTTCCTAACAAAAAATGACAAGAATCCATTGGTAAGATGTCACAAAGCAACTTGTCCTTATAGCCTGCTATAGAAAACTCAACCCATGTTTGTTCACTCACCAACACATTTTGGCCTTTATTTAGCCATGTGACCTTGTATGGATTTACATGAGGTACTTTGGTTAGCTTGATTTTTTCCACTGCCTCCTCTGATATGATTTTATTTGTGGAACCAGAATCCACAATCACCTTACAAACTTTTCCAAGGATCTTGCATCTTATCCTAAATAGTGCCCTCCTATGTTTAGGTTCATCTTTGACTGGTTGCCTTATCAACACCCTCCTAAATATGAGATTTTTTTCCATCTCTAAGTCTAGATGATCAATCTCAGGTGCTTTGACACTTTAAGTGTCCTCATGAGCATATACCACTCTCTTGTCATGGTTTGATGTAGTAGGTTTCTCAGGGCATCTATATGCTGGGTGGCCCAATTGACCATAGTTGTAACACTTCATACTTCCAAAGTATGAATTGCTTCTACCTGACCCTCTTCCTCTACTAGGACATCCTTGATTACCCCTACCTCTTGTATAACCCCCTCTTTGAGTAGTTTCATTGTTGTGCTCTATCAATTTGATCTCACCTTGGTTTCTTTGTTCATGGCCTCTACCTTGATAACCTCCTCTTTGACCCTGTTGGTCTCTTCCTCTACCTCTATTTTTGAAGTTAGAGTCACCTTTCTTTCTATTCTTTTCCTCAACCTTTAGAGATAGTTGATGACACCTTTGAACTATATTTGGTGTCCATAGACTAATCTCTTCTTGGATATTACACTTCAAACCACCCAAGTATCTTCCCACCTTGATTGTTTCCTCTTCTTATTTCTTGGACCTAAGACAAAATCTCTAAAACTCCTCTGTATAAGAGACCACATTCATGTCTTTTTGTTTTAGATTTTGCTTTTCCTATGGAGTTGAATCTCATATTCCTCTGGCAGATAGTTTTCTTTTAGCTTGGTTACCATGGCATTCCAATTTTCTATAGGCTTCTTTCCCATTCTAATCCTCTCATCTTGAAGATACTTCCACCATGTTAGTGCTGACCCTCTGAGTCTTGACTTGGCCACCTTGATCTTTTGTGCCTCTGTCACACATTCACATTTGAAATGGTTCCCCATTCCTTCAATCAAATTCATCACTGCTTCAATGTCCATCTTCCCACCAAGAAAGGGTATCCCTTCCAATGCCTTCCCTCCTAGGGACTTTATGGCTTTCAAGAAGGGTTCTTCATTCAAGATAGGGTCTTGTTAAGGGATAATAACTTCCTCAACAATCTTTTTACCCCTATCACTACTTTCAACTTCTTTGTTCCTAGCTGCCTTAGAAACTTCTTCTAGCCTTTTCTTCATTCCTTGTAAGGCTTCCTAACGGAGTCTATTCTTCTCTTTTTTCTCATCCACCTCTTTAGATAGCTCTGCATTAGTCACCATGCTTGATTCTCCCACGGATTCACCAAAAGCTGCAGACATACACTATTTTCCCAAGTCTTTAGCTTTCTCTAATACCAATATGATGTAACTACAAGTCTTTCTTTGTACCCTATCTCCTTCTAGGGTATCCTATAGGCCACTTCTTTGACCTATTAGAGTTCTTTACAAACCCTAATCATCCAAGAATTCTCTACACAAGATCCTTCTTCTTTCAACTTGTATACACCAATCAAGAAATCATATCACTCTTCACCTTAGCCCATGGAACTCTTCTTGCACCATATTCACTAACTGATCCAACATGATCAAGATCAATCTTGCATGGAGAGGTAGGCTTCTAGGATGTCAATTGGATCCAATCCAATGCCAACAAACACACTTTGCACTAAAACCCTAAATGAGTTTCAAGAAACATAGAAAATTCACCCAAAACATGGCTACAAGCAATTAGGCCTAATTAGGCAACTTTTTCCAACTAACTTGAAATTATCCTTAACAATATGGAAAACTAACTTTTGATTCTGACACCCTTTACAAAGATCTAAAATATTTTCTAGGTCTTTCCTTCCCAAGTTGTCTGTACCATTTCTTGAGGGACAAGTAAAGCATATGTAATTGTTTTAATCAGTCTAACTAATTGTAAAAATGCAAACTAGGAGATCAAGGTCAAGTTGTAAACCTTTTATCATAATTTTTTTTTTGTAAAGCGTGAAACCTAATTAGGTCAATACATTGTATAAATAGATGTATTGATCAGTCATAAAATGATGATTGTAGTCGCAAAAGACATTTATGCATCAGATAAAGAGTTTCATGGAGAAGGACACAAAAGATAAAAATCAGTTATGAAGAGCAAGATTCAAGGATACTAAGCAAAACATAGGTATTAATCAATCACTATAGGTGATACATATACATTTTGAACTTAAAGTATCTGTATTCAAAAATTGAAGATTGCATACTATTAGGTCAACACATATTTTTGACTACTCTCTAACAACTGTAGGAAATAGAAGAAATCCTTTAAGAAGGTGGACTTAAGAGCCTTATTGTAAATCTCTTAACCGAGTGCACACTTTACAATGTTGTTAAAATATCTTAACAGAGTAAACCTAACCAGTCTAAAATTTTACTCCTAATAGGGTAAGATCATTAGAAGTGATCACACTTGTATCCTTAACTGGCACCTTTCATTTTGCAGATAGTAAAGCTTTGTGGGTTTCATGCCCACCACAATTTTTACCTTCTAATAGGGGTTTTCTTTGTTACCAATTCTTGTATCATGTGTACTTACATTACATGAATGTTTCAATGAATGTTTATGTTAACCTAAATTATTTTATGCAGGAAAATAACCAAGTACATTAGAAGATTGCATAAAGGTACATCCTCTAAACACTATTATGCAACTAATATAAATGAGATACATTTTCATTACATTCATATGATCATATTTATTGTACTTTAAGTATTGATCATTTCTCAAATTTTCAATTCATACTTCATCATTACATTGTGCATTTAGACTGAATGTGATAAAGAATGTTCTTTTCATGTTACATATTTCACATTGGAACTTAGATGAGTATGTGAAAAATGAAAGCATGATAGAGATATGAGGAATAGGAGTCCATGCATTGCCTTTAGGTGTCTTCTACATTATTGATTTGATTATCTTCATCTTCTTATGTCTTCATCTCCTTAGCTCATCTCAACATGTCATGCATCATCCTAGGTCTTCATTAGGTCATGTATCCTACATCATTGAAAAAGAGGGGTTAGATCAAAATTGGACCTAAGCAATGCATAAAAACCTAAAAACATCATTTAATGATCATACTTTTAGAATTGCACATTTTCCAATAACATGAATGCACGGGAAAAATATGCATTTACACTAACTGAATAGTAGTATCAAAGGGACATATCTCCATGAAACCTTTTACTATCTATGGTTATCATCCTGCATTATGAAAAGAAATGTTTCTTCTTGAAACTAAATATCTGAATTAAAGGGAGTTAGTTCTTTGTAGCTTAGAAACCTTTTTCAGAAAAGCAAGATGGAATTCCAAGTTAATAAACACAACCAACCATACAACAGTCATGCATGAATATTCATTTATAACACATGACATTCATACCTAAATGATGTCAAATTGATTATCTTTACTAACTTTTGAGATTTCAGGTGATAGTGTCAAACAGAAAAAACAAAAGTATATTCAAGTGCAAAGACTAAGGAATCATGAATTCACTAACAACAGAGAGAAAAAAAGTGCAGTGAGTGTCATGAGCCCATCCTCGAACCTCACAAGATGCATTATCTAAGGAAGAAGAATGCTTTGAATTTATGAAACATAGCATCAAATGTAGAATAGAAGAGAAATGTAGTTCATAAATAGTCAGCTAGAGAAATAGGTGGATAAATAAATATTGCATTTATATCACTAATATCAGCAGTGTTCTTATGCAATAAAATTGTGAGTTTAATTGATGTGGTGATGTTGCTACAATAATTATGCAAATAATGATGTTGTTACAGTGTTGATTCCAAGTATGCTAAACAATGATCAAATGCAGAGCAAGTTATGTATGTGCAGAGGAGAGAAAATGGTGGTTCTATTCAAGAGGAAGAAAAAAGTAAGACAAGATGCATATAAATTTTTCTAAACACTGGTATGCATATACAGAGAAAAGGAGAATAAGAGTGTTTTTCTAAAAGTAAAATAACAGTAAGGGTTTAGACCCTATTGATTCCAAGACTATAAAATGTCAAATGTAATAGTAATATGCATATATAGAGAAAAGGAAATAAGAGTGCCTTTTTAAGAGTAAATAATAGAAAGATGAATTGTAGTTATTGGCCAACTAAATATAGTAATGTTTGTGGGTGTCATGAGCCCGTGCTTGAACCCCACAAATATTTTTTCTTATTGGAGTCAGAGTTTGTGGTCAGGCCATTAAAAACATGATACACACCTGCTACTGTCAAAGGAAGACAAGAAGACCAGACAAATAATAGTTTCAGACATATCTTGCTAAATGTCAAGCCACAGTTAGAATCACCTGATAATAAGAGGGTGATTATTTACAAACAGTGTGGTTACAAACAACAATAGACAAAGAAAGTAAAAACCCAAGTTTGACATGAAGTAAACAACTAATGAATGCGAGACTATAGAATGAAGGAACCGACAATGAAAATGTAATTGCCCCAAATGCTTATTGCAAACAGATGTTAAAAAATAGTTTCATAAACAATAGATCTACATTAACAGCTTGATATTTCAAGCTACGTATTAAAACCAAAAGTTCAGATTGGAGCAATAGATAGAAGAAGAACCCCCAAAAATCATTGCATGTGTTATGAATAAGTAAAGAACTAAAAAACACAAAAAGTTCAACAGTAAGTTCAATTGAAAGGGAAAGGAGGAAAGTAACTTATCTTGAGGTCAAACCTTGATATGCATAAGAGTTAACACTAGTGCCATAGAGATTTCAAATCTCGAGCTTCAAGATTGATAGAGAAGACTCCATGTCAAAAGCCCGAGCTCCAAGATCAAAGATAGGAGTAAAGTGCCAGTCATCATGACTAAGACCCAAAGTCATGCAAATGGACTCTAGTTTTAATCATAGAGAAGAGCCAAAAACAACAGAGCCTGAGTCCAAATCACAATGAAAAACTCTAGATTAAAAAGCTCAAGCTTTAGTAGAGAAAGAAAAATCTAGAATCGCCACAACAATCACAGTGGGTGCATCGACATGCTGTTAGGATTTCAAACCCTTATTTTTATTTACCAAATTGTTCAATTGATTCGATAACTGATGCAAGACAATACACAACTTCATATGTTTTGAAATCTGCAGTACATGGAGTAATTCAATGCCCTTCAATAATGCAGTGGTCAACAATGAAGCTTTGGAATTCACATTCCAAGTGACATGATAGTTTATGACAGAACCTCCAAGCTTATGCCATGTTTTTAAAAACAATTAGTTGTTTAAAGTAAATATTGTAACCCATATGTATCATGTCAGTCATCTTGACCCCAGGGTAGGCCAAAAGGCATTTATTTTGTACATGTGTTTTGGGGTTAGGAATTTTATAGGATTTCCTATATGTTGGGTTAGAGAAAGAAAGAAAGATGTATTTTAAATATCAACATTAGAGGCATAGATCAAGGCATATGTTATGCCTAGCATTTAGAGTTTTAGCTTGATTGGAGAAGTGTTTTGGAGTAGTATTTTTTAGGGAGAGCTTGTTTTTGAAATTGGCTTGAGGGTGTAATTTAGGGTAAATATTTGGATTTCATAGTTGGTTTGAGTGGTTCAGTTTTGGTGCAGAATAGTGTTCAAGTGGATATATTTGTTCCTTGGCATGTTTTTACATCATGATATGTAACCATTACATATTTTGAAGGAAATAAATAAAGTAATCTTATCATTTGTATATTTTATGAGTTTTCATATTCAACCCTATTCTCCATTTCTACATTTAGTGTGATGTGTTTTATAGAAGAATTAGTGAATTTATCTAATTCCTTTTTAACCTATTAAAATATAACCTATTTACAAAGATTGTATGTCTATTGGCAGGTCACTATTTGAAATGTAAACAATAAAAGTGAGATACTTATGTCAACCTATACATTGAACAGTGTATGTCCATTTTCAAGTCTTAGTAGTATATGTCATGTTGATCCCTGTTTGAAATTCTTATTAGTCTGAAATCATTTTGGTGTATGACCCCCAATTTTAACTTATTCAAGTTTTGAGTTATCCTTTTGCACCTTTTCCTAACTATAGAATCAGTTATAGGTGATATACCAAATCCAATAGGAACTGGCCTAGAATATGGATATTCCTTCCTAATCAGTTCCACCCACAACTCAAGAAGGTTTCCATTTATTCTATGAGTTGTCATTATGCCCTAATGCCTGAGTTAGGGTGATATTTCATGTACTTAAAAGTTTTTGGCTCACCTAGTGGGACTCCTTGTGATACATGAGTAGAATCCTAACACGGAGCGTAAAGGAATTTGAGTATTTATAGCTATCACATACTATGACAAGAAATTTTTTACAAAGACTACCTAGGGATGACCAAGTGTTTTCCTTTTAACCTCTAGTAAGGGGTAGTAAACTAGGAAGACCAAAGAAGAGAAGGGCTAAAAGGATTTTAGCTCCTCCCTCCTACAATACTAAATTTCTAGATTTAGATCAAGAGGACTCTTAAAGTCCTCCAGCACTTAAGATTCAGGTTGTTCTTTAACAACCAGCAGAGGTGGACCAGTCATTACCTTCTAGTTCTACCACAACACCTCCAAGAATGACTAGGCAGTTTCCATTTGTGCCTGTTGATTAGGGCATCCCTTTAAGGATTTCCAATCACAACAATAATCAATTGGAAGCCTTAAAAGGGTTACCATATTTCATGGGAGAAGGAAATTTTTTTTCTATAGATCATATTAGAGATATTTCTTCTCTTTGTAATGTTCATCAGATCATGGAGGAGGATGTAGCTTTGAAGCTATTAACTACATCATTGAAAGGAAAAGAATTGGAATGGTTCAGAACTCTTCCAGCTGGATCTATTTGTACATGGGATGCACTAGGTGAGCAATTATCAAAGTTCTTTGAATACAACTAACAAATATCAAAAAGGCTCTCCAAGAAGAAATGAGTGATTTTAATCTGTGTTTCTAGAAGACTTGGTATAGAATGCCTGCTATAGTAAGACCTTTTGAATATGCATTCTTGTACTTTCTTAAGAGTTTGAATAGTGATATCTTAGTTATGACTCAATCAATGGGAGGTAATTCTTTGCCTAAAACTTTTGATATTTCTATTAGACCAGAGAACGGTCTTATTCAATCAGGAAAAATAGCTCTCATGCCACCTATGCCCTTCTTTCCTAGCATTCAGTCTAATATGCCATTGATTACCCCACCTCTTGCTCCTTTACCATCTTCCAAAAGTCAAGACATATTGCCTACTGCCGCTCTTAATGAGCTACAAAGTATAAAATACAACCAAAAAAAAATTGAGAGTTTATTGCAAACCTTTGGAAATGAGTTGGTAAACCTTAAGAGGCAGCAAGCTCAAGGAAACCCCATATTTCATCCTCAAAATTAGGTTTCTATCTCCTCATCACAACATCCTAACTAGCCTTTTTATCAAGGTAATAAACAATAGTACCAAGGAAATAGTAATTTAAATAGGTAGAATTAGAATCAGAGGCCTTATAGACCCTACAAGCCTACATCTCTTAATACATTTAGAGATATTGTACCTAACCATAATAACCTTGCTACTGAATATGAGTGGTGGTATCCTTGTGGTCAACCTCATAATCAGTCAAAGTGCACCAATGTGGTGCTTAATCAAGCTTTAATGGTCCAAAGTACAGTTGGTTCACAACAAGATGCACACATTGAGGAGACTCAACAACAACTAGATCCAAGTACTCTGGATACTACTTTTCTTAATTGGAAAGAGGAAGAATTTTGTGGGGTGAGTAATTATTCACCTATATCAGCAAATACTAGAGCCAAGTAAAGAGCTCTAGAAACAGAGCAATCGGCTACTAAGGTTGCTTCTACAACTCAATCAACACCCACCATTCCTATTTAAATATTGAAAGAGAACACCTTTTTCTCAACCAAGGATCAGCCTTAGAAGCACACAAATATGATCACTAATAAATCTCCTCAAAAGTTACATTTTTTTTTTCCTTTCAATATTGTTGACAACATGAATAAAATAAATGTCTCTATTTCTATGTAGGATTCTCTATCCATTCCAGGGTAAGTAGAATTACTTAAGGACAAGTTATCTAAAGGTGTAGTGAGCCCACATCAAGCTTAAAAGTAGCCTTCAAGGAATGTTTTAGCTAATACAGAGGCAAAAAAAGTTCAAGGAACATCAGTAAAGGATTGTAAGAAATTTTCAAATGTTAATCCACCTCCTTTTTACATATCCTTGAAAATTGGTAACAAATTACTACGTAAATGCATGGTTGATAGTGGTGCAACCAACAGAGTTATGCCTAGTAAAATTATAGATTTACTTGATTTGAACTATGAACCTCTTGAGAAGGAAGTGATTCAGTTAGATGGTTCATCAATCAATACCTTAGGAGTTGTCAAAAATGCAAGTTTTACTCTTCATGCTTGGCCAAACTTCTCTATTCCTCAGGATATATATGTCATTTATTTGCCCCCTTCTTTTTCCCTATGTCTTGTTATCTCTTTTTCTTGTATCCCTCGGTTCTAAAAGAGACAATGCAAACAAGACCTGGGGATTTTTTGTCTAGCTCACAAGAATCAGCTCATTCCTACAAACTGAGGGGCAAGAAAAGAATAATTGATGAGGATTTGATCCTCCTTCTGCTTAGAGTTCCACACACTTAGGAAGGTGCACCTAAAACATGATAAAATCTGCACATACAAGGACTTACTAGCTAAAAATCATTATGCATATGTGACCGTGGATAGTTCTCAGACTTATTAAACATGGGAGTTCAACTCAACTAGTCTTATACAGGACCCCACCTGTATGATCTACCAAGAACCAGGGAAAGGGTCAAGGTAACAACAAGGATATTCACCCTTCTTCTCTTCAAACCTGGAGGCTTAGGCAGGCTAACCTATCAGATTCACTTCTATAAGGAATCACCAAACATATTTGCACTATTCAATGCAACTTGT
>MU227846.1:2780043-2828626 GCA_018584345.1 Thuja plicata
CCAACTCCAAACATACAAAAACCAAGTGAAGTGCCTTACAAATCACTCTTCTCAATCCAATATCTGGACATCAAATTCGTATGCAAATTTTGAACTCTCAGATTTTACCTCTAAGAATTAATCTCTCTTTGAAAGAAACTCAAAGCTAAACTCACAATTAGCTTATAATTGGTGCATTAAAATGCCTTACAGATTAACACACAAGAATTGAAATCAGACATACAAAGACATCAGCAAATATTGCATAGGGATTCCATTGTTCTTTTATTGAAGAATCATCTAATTCTGCATATTTACAAGACAAAAAACAAAAAGAGATAAGAATCCATAGCCTGGAAGCTGCCCAGTAGCATGAATTTCAACATCCTTTTTTACAATGGAAGAAAATCCAGATATAGGAGAAAGGGGAAAACCACATTCATCACCGACACTTGTTTGTCCCCAAGAAATATCTACAACTATTCAAATAGAAAATGTCAAAATCTGATTTGATTTTCCCTCAATTTATCTACAAAATCCTCTTCTCCTTTCTGAGACCTTTCCGACAACATATAATACTCCATACTTTGGACAAGACTTACCCTTTGAAACTTTAATTCAAGTTGGCCTTCCCGTGCAAATTTTTAGTTTTGAACTTTTAAATACTTTGAAATATTTAAAATAATGCATTAGTTCAATAGTTTCACTATTGAATAATAGTTAATTTTAATACTTCAATCTCACGGATTCAAAAGCCTTTTAATACCATTTCAACACCTTTTTCCAAAAAAGTGACACGTGGCAACCTCTGATTGGCCTGCAGATCCACTGGGTGCCATGTGTCTGAAGTGCCATGTGGGCCAATGGCTTATTGGCTTAATGGTTAGATGCTGAGAATCTTCCCATTAAGCCATTAAGCAAACCCTTAGATCTTTTTGAAGTTTCTCACTTTTTAACCATTTTCTTTTTGTGATGAATTTAATTGATTATTTGAATTAATTCATTATTTTCTCACAATGCACTAGCATGTGACACTTGTCACAAGGGCTTAGTGGCTTATTGGTTAGATGGTGTGCATCTTTCCATTTAGCCAATAAGGAAGCCCTTGGATTTTTTGGAAGATGCTCACTCTTTAACCACTTGTTGAAAGAATTTCAAAATAAAAAATATTATGAAATCTGCACATCTCACTAGAATGCGCCAAGTGTCACCCTCTGATTGGTCTGCAGGTCCACTTGGTGCCATGTGACAATTTCCAATAGGTGCTTTTGAACTGCACTGTAATTGCACCACTTGGCACCTACTGGGCGCCACATGGCGTTCTCTGATTCATTGACTATCCATTGGGTGCCACTTTTCATCTGTGCTTTTTTGTCCAAAATTAGGGTGGGGCCCACCACACATTACCTCCTCCAACCAAGAGGCCCACCAAATGGCCTCTTTTTTTCTTTTACTTATTTCATGTATTGAGTGTTTTAGTATATAAAGACTAAAAACACCCCCGCATAGCAAATGTGGGATATCCCATTTTCATTGTTTCAAGATTTATGAGAGCTTCCTGTAGAACTGCTTGTTAATGGTATTGTCTTCTTTCTAATGAACACCATGAATTCCCTTGAGAGGTCTGGGCACCACCCTTCATGGATTTACATTTGTAGATTGAACTCAAAATCTCAAAAATCTCCTCCATTTGCTACTTTGTGCAGCCTATTTCATGCCTGTCAATGGCATTGCTTGCAGGTTTCTAAGGCCTTCGAAACAAATTAATTTTGTACATATCCTGCAGTCATCGCATGCCTTGAGATGGCATTAGTGGAGCTACCTTCGTATCAAATAGTTCACGCCTTGTCTACACTCCCACATTTTACATTGGTGGCCCGGGCTGGGTTGTTGAATTTGGCTTTTACACCTGCGATTGCATTTGATTGAAGGCTGAATGCCTTGTCAACAAATCTATCTTGAACATATCTTCCAATCATCTCTATTCATAGCGCAGGGAGGATGTTGGCAAGGTTGCAAAATCTGGCATTACATCGGCCAATGCATTTGATAGAAGTTTAAATATTTCACATGGTCTTCACCATGTCTTCCACTCCCCATGTTCTGTTTTTAGCATGGTAGCATGCTGGTAAAGGTTGCTGCATTTGCTCGAAAGTTTACTAAAGCCTTTTCAGCAAATCCATTCTATGCACACTCTGTAATCATCTATGTTCATGAGATGACATCTCTTTGAAATGTCCGGTCAAATAGTTCATGTGTTTTGTCTGCACAGCCACATTTGCATTGTCAGGGAGACTGGTGGTGAAGGTTGGGAGGATGCTGGCTTTTCATCTACCGATTGCATTACTTGAAAGTTTCTAAAGCTTTATCAACAAATACATTTTGAGCATATACTGCAATGTTTTGTTTTGCATCTATCGGTTGCATTGCTTGCAATTTTCTTTCCATGTGCTACCTCCCCTATTCCCTACACTGGCTTTTCATCTTGTTGTTCGAAGGTATTTGAAACATCTTTAACTTCTCCACCTCAAAACATTGCACAGGTGTCAATGTGTTTGGTTTTTGTTGATTGTTTTCTGATCTCAGTTTTACTAAAATTCTCTCCTATGCATTCAGCGCAAGGGCATCTTCCCATTACCTTCCTTCACTACCAATGCATGGAAGGTACCAACAAAGGTTATGGAATCAGGTTTACACTTTCCGGTTGCATTAGTTTAAAAAACTTCTATGTTTTTAATGTTTATTTCACTCTCATTTCCCCCCATGCAATTTTCATTGGAAGTTTTAATAAATACTGCTCCCCAAGGATTTTAAGAGCTCCATAACACTTATCATTGATGGTTATTTGCATATCGTATTCCCAAGTCCAATCAGATTCAAAATGGGAAGACTAAAGAAGTTCCTTAAAATCATTTTTGCCTCTATTTTATTTGCATAAGTCAAAGGCTCCTTATCAACAACCTTTTCTTCCGATGGAGGAGTTGCATTAACCTTTCTAGTTACTGGCATCGCCTTTTTAGCTTCCTCCTAATCTTGGGCATACATCTCATCCATTCCTCTTTCCAATTTTGATGAACTGTGGAACTTAGATTGATGAACTGACAATCACTTAAAATTGACCTTTACAACTCCACACATTTAACACATTAATGACATCTGGCCTTTGGGGCTGGCTTTAAAAAATGACAAGATTAAGTAACTGGGACATGGTGATGGGCATACACATTCCATAATTAACATTCTTCCATACTTTAAAGTGGCAACTGATGAAACCCAACAGGTCCAAAGATTTTAATCGCCCAAGTCGCCTCTTTACAATAATTCTACAAATTACCCTGTCCAATAGCGGTAAACTGCATTTGGTTTCAGCTTTGAAAACATGTCAAAAGATCTCCTGAGAAATTGAGCCTCTAGATAATGGAAGTATGCTATATGGATGATACAGATCTAGAAGGGCACCTCTTGAGAGTTATCTTGGCACATTTTGTGACCCCTCGAAAGTAGCCACTTGAAAATGCAGAAAATAGAAAACATGAAGAAAATCGATTTCTGCAAATGAAAGGAAACTTGAAGAGTGGACAAACAAAACCCTCAAGATCTAAGACCTGGCGAACTTGAAGTAAATTTTTCCTATAATTCAGGGCAACCATTTTCTTGATGTGACCAATCACAGTATCCAAGATATAACCTTGAAAATAGGGCCTCCAACCAAGCTGTGCAACTGATCTGCATCAAATTGTTATAAACTGCAAAGAGAATCATATTGGCAAACTAGACAAACTGATTCATCATGACCTGAAAATCATCAGGATAGCACATATCCATGCCTATAATATATAGGAACTTTCAATTATCCATTTCACTCAAATGGGTGTGCAATTGTAAGACCTCAAAGTAGGTTACTCAGAAATCTGCATTTGACACTTTGGCACACTGATAGAAACTGCAAATGGAATGGGCTTAGCAAACTGATCAAATGGACTTGTCATAACTTGAAGATGGATACTCAAGAATTATTTGACCTCTATAATGGATTACAAAAGGAATTTTTTCAATTAGGTCACAAGGTCAAAAGTTACAGTCAGTCAAACAGGGCTACTCAGAATTCTGATCAATTACATAGTGCATGACAACAGTAAACTACGAACTTTGAGGGATTTGAAACCTAGTCAAAACATATCAAAATGAATTGGGATTCAAAACATAGGTTCTTTGGTACACATACTCAACATCCCCAAAGTGGTAGGTCATGAAACATTTCTGGATGCAAGATATTCAAAGGCAAACTAGGCCAGTTATAACAGATTGACAAAAGCATAAATGTAGATTTTGACAAGTGCCTAAAACAAGACATCACAAAATAACTCGAAACTTGAAATTGATGAACATGGATTTCTTCATATGCCTAAACAAGTGTGATGAGCACCTTACATGCATGGTAGACCTCAGAATCTCATCAGGGAAAATAGGCTCAAAAAGCACTTTAGGGTGTCAAAATGCGAAATTTTAACATGGTACTTCAAAAAACCTTACTGATTTTCTCAGTCCCAACAGTGGCTCTGACTGTTGATGCGTGCCCCATGTGGGCATGCAGAGGACTTTAAAATCTCTTGGTGTATTAGACCATTCAAAACTTCAAATCAAACTTTGTCCTTTCACTTTCTCTCTCTCCTCCTTTGAAACTTCTCCAAAAATAGGGAACCCCTTATTGAAAGGAAACACACCACACGACTGAAGGGAAAGCAACTATACAACATGTACATCATTTAGAAAAAGCCTCAAACACCTCACAACTGAAATCAACACTTTCCTCTGTCATAAACTTGATCTTCATTTGCATTTTCTTTAGGTAAGCTGAAAGTATCATTCATATCAATTTCACCAATTTCATGTACATCTTCAATCTCCGTGTTTGGAAAAACAAAATAACTCTCTTCATTTTCATAGTGCATATAAAAACTGGACACATTTTCTCCATCTTGTCCACTATGAAAATATACATCAGCATGCTCATGAATACTAATATCAAACTGAAATTCATCCTCATAAATTGATTTATACATGCTATCAATTGGAAACACAAAGTGTTCAAACTCTGCTTCACCAAATGAGTCATATGTGTCATGAATTTGTAACTCGCCTTGTGTGTCCAACCGGAAATCAAATGAGTAATCAAACTTGTATTCACACATGTCATCAACATCAGCCTCAAAAATTACTCCACAATTTTCTAGTGTATCTTCACAATCACACACTAAATTAGCAACAACATGAAAGTAATCATCATAAAACTTGTTATCACATGTCGGCTGATTTTCAAAAATTACTTGATCATATCTCTCATCACCAAACACAACATTTTCATCATAATAATTGTCACAATTAGAAGAGAAGCAATTTGATTTCTTACTACAGTATAACACTACATCATCATCAAAATCAGAACTAACCAAATATGAAACTTCATCATGCTCTTCAAAAAGCAGATTGATAATTCCATGCAAAGCTCCTTTGTACACATTTTGACAGATGATGGGTTGATCCATATCAACATCCTCATCATACATTAGGTTAACAAACACCTTGAAACTACTTTCAACATCATGTGTACTTTCAGCATATGAGGAAGAAAAATCACTTACAACTTTATGGCATTCCTTTGCACAATTAAGTAACTCATCATTATGTGAAATGCATTATTCAACTACTTCTTTATCCTCATATTGCAATGATGAACTTCCTTCAAAAATATCAACTACAAGCTGATTTATACCATGTAGGGATAAAACATCATTTTCATATTCGGAAGAAAGAAATTTATCTTCATATTCATGAGAAAACTCACTCCCATCACTACTCTCTTCTTCCCATGTTGCATCGAAATCATAGGAAGATGGACAAACACTTTCATTGTCCTCACCTTCACTTGGATAACAAGTTTCAACCTCATCATCATCACTAGACTGAGGTATAGACTAATCACTTTCATTTTCATTTGATGCCCCTTCATGACTTGACATATCAACACTCTTGTTCTCATCACTTGAAACACAACTTTCAGCTTCTTCATTCCTATAAGACTGAGATGCGTGTTCTTCAACATCATCATTACTAACATTCTCAACATAATACAATTCATCGATAGGAGAAGAAACAACTAAAATCACTTCTTGCATTTGGGAAACATCAAGTGAATCAACTTTATCATCTACTATTGTAACATTACAAACACATGTTATTTTCAACAAAAATAGAATCAACTCTTTGTGACAAAGAAAATTCAACAACACATGTTCTTAAGTCTGAAATCTCAACAACATTATTTGTAACAGCAGGGCATACTACATGCTAATATGAATTTGAAACTTTAACATGACATTCACTTCAACTTTCAAATGCATCTTGCCAGCAAACACCTCTAGAGAAATGGTTCTTTGTCAGTCCGTAGTTCATGTTATTTTCAATCTCTATAGCTGCCATGAATGATTGATGTAAAGTCTTAGGTTCTTTATCCTGCAACAAATAGCTCATATCCTTATCAAATGCATCAAAGTAGATAACTACACACACTTGATCATTGAGTCTACAATTTTCAGGGATATCATTATAAACCTTTCTGAATCTGATGTTAAAATTAGGAACTAGTTCTTCATTCTCAATCCTAATTTGTAACAACTTAGTAAATGCATCATGTGCACTTACTCTTTCACCAAATTACAACATGAAGGCTGAATGCAACTCACTCCAAGAGGATATCAAACATGCTGGTAAAATAGAAAACCACTCATGAGCATCATCTCTTAAAGTCTGAACAAACAATTTCATATGAACATCTTCATGTGCAATCTCAAAATCATCCATCAAATCAACAAACAACTGAATATGCTGACTTGCTAAATCATGTTGTTTCCCACAAAATATTGGCAATTTATCTCTAATTGTATTAGGAATAACATTGGGAAAACCATGTATGCCATCAAAACAAAATGGCATGTACCTTCTAGTAGAGATAGATCTATTGATACTACTGATGGGCTGCCTATTAGGTGAATTGAAATCCTCCATTTTTCACAGAATCAAGAATTTATTCACCAAAATGAAAGTCATATTTCTATCTTGCAGCAGATCTATAGTCT
Organism: Thuja plicata; assembly: GCA_018584345.1. Lineage (NCBI taxonomy): Eukaryota > Viridiplantae > Streptophyta > Pinopsida > Cupressales > Cupressaceae > Thuja > Thuja plicata. The sequence goes on from MU227846.1 coordinate 2,787,159, forward strand.
CTCCACTAACTTTTACAACAACATACTTCCATACTTCACATAAAATATGTTGAAACCTTTTCCTACTGAAGTATGCAACCAAACTCAAAAGTTCTCCTACTTTGTGCTAAAACCACTTAATGGAGAAAAATCATTTGTATAGCTTTCTTTCATGAAAAGATGAAGATTACCTATACCAGAATTGTAGTGGCTGCTCTTTTTTCTTTCTTGACTTGAAACACTGCAGATTTACAACCTTTTGTGTAGCTTCATCAGGTTCTTTCTTGGTAGAGTCACCATCTCCTTACAGAAGAGAACTTTCAAAAAAAAAAATATATTTCCCAAATTCTTTTCAATTCTAGGTTCATTCTAACCAGCAAAGTCACACAGTATTTTTCTTCCTTTCGCTGCAAATAAAAAACACTGTCCAAGATACCTCTCTTAAAGATCTAAAACAAATTTCAGATTATTTTTCTTGACACTCTCTCCTGATCAAATTTGAATATTGATTCAGCCAAGCAAGGAAACAAATGCCTTAAACTTTCTGATCTTAGACATCAAATAACAACTGATAATCAGAAATTACACTGGCACGAAACAACCAGGATTCTCCAAATTTAAAACAGAGTCGCCACCTATAACATGTATGGGATTAGGATTCACAATTTGTTCTAGAAATGAAGCAACAAATGATTAGCTCCTATGATCTTTTTAAACTTCACTTCTCTGGAAGATTACAATTACTGGGGTACTTTGGTATTCAACCTTTAAAACTGGAGATATTCTAAAAGTTTCAACAAGATTTTGTAATCTCTGTCCCCAGCAGAGTCACCATTTTGTTGGCATACTCGAATGGGAAAACCCACTTGAAATTTGATCTATCTTAAACACACCAGAGATTTATTGATTTCTTTAACAATATTTTTTCACTACTATCCCCAACAGAGTCGCCATTTTGTTAGTGCGACTCGGATGTGCAAAACTCTTTCTCTGGTAATTATGAATACTTTTTTGCAACCAGATTCTGGGATACCTTTTAAATATGATCTTTAAATAAATTTATCCTCCCCAGTAGAGTCACCATTTTGTTAGCTCTTTTTCTTGTATCCCTCAGTTCTAAAAGAGACAATGCAAACAAGACCTGGGGATTTTTTTCTAGCTCACAAGAGTCAGCTCATTCTTGCAAACTGAGTGGCAAGAAAAGACTAATCGATGAGGACTTGATCCTCCTTCTACTTTGAGTTCTACACACTGAGGTGGGTGCACCTAAAACATGATAAAATCTACATATACAATGACTTACTAGCTAAACCTCATTATGCATATGTGACTGTGGATAGTTCTCAGACTTATAAAACATGGGAGTTCAACTCAACCAATCTTATACAGGATCCCACCTGTATGATCTACTAAGAACTAGGGAAAGAGTCAAGGTAACAACAAGAATATTCACCCTTCTTCTCTTAGAACCTAGATGCTTAGACATGCTAACCTATCAGATTCACTTCTATAAGGAATCACCAAAAATATTTGCACTATTCAATGCAACTTGTATACATTTATGCTCTTGAACAGGAAGGGAAAATGGTTTGAATTAAGGATTTGATGATGAAAAATGCAAGACGAGAAAGGACCAGTGCCTTATCTATTGGTAAATAGAGTCAAATGAATACACGTCTCCAGAAAACCCTCCAACTCCAAACATACAAAAACCAAGTGAAGTGCCTTACAAATCACTCTTCTCAATCCAATATCCGGACATCAAATTCGTATGCAAATTTTGAACTCTCAGATTTTACCTCTAAGAATTAATCTCTCCTTGAAAAAAACTCAGAGATAAAATCAAAATTACCTTGTAATTGGTGCATTAAAATGCCTTACAGATTAACACACAAGAATTGAAACCAGACATAGAAAGACATCGACAAATATTGCATAGGGATTCCATTGTTCTTTTATTGAAGAATCATCTAATTCTGCATATTTACAAGACAAACAACACAAAGAGATAAGACTCCATAGCCTGGAAGCTTCCCAACAACATGAATTTCAACATCCTCTATTACAATGCAAGAAAATCCAGATATAGGAGAAAGGGGAAAACCACATTCATCACCGACACCTGTCTGTCCCCAAGAAATATCTGCAACTATTCAAACAAAAACTATGAAAATCTGATTTGATTTTCCCTCAATTGGTTTGTAAAATCCTCTTCTCCTTTCTGAGACCTTTCCAACAACATATAATACTGCATACTTTTGACAAGACTTGCCCTCTGAAACTTTAATTCAAGTTGGCCTTCCCGTGCAAATTTTCAGTTTTGAACTTTTAAATACTTTGAAATATTTAAAATAATGCATTAGTTCAATAGTTTGACTATTGAATAATATTTAATTTTAATACTTCAATCTCACGGATTCAAAAGCCTTTTAATACCATTTCAAAACCTTTTTCCAGAAAAGTGACACGTGGCAGCCTCTGATTGGCATGCAGATCCACTGGGTGCCATGTGTCTGAAGTGCCAAGTGGGCCAATGGCTTATTGGCTTAATGGTTAGATGGTGGGAATCTTCCCATTAAGCCATTAAGCAAACCCTTAGATCTTTTTGAAGTTGCTCACTTTTTAACCATTTGCTTTTTGTGATGAATTTAATTGATTATTTCAATTAATTCATTATTTTCTCACAATGCACTAGCATGTGACACTTTTCGCAAGGGCTTAATGGCTTATTGGTTAGATGGTGTACATCTTTCCATTATGCCAATAAGCAAGCCCTTGGATTTTGTGGAAGATGCTCACTCTTTAATCACTTGTTGAAAGAATTTCAAAATTAAAAATATTATGAAATCTACACATCTCACCAGAATGCACCAAGTGTCACCCTCTGATTGGTCTGCAGGTCTACTTGGCACCACGTGTCAATTTCTAATTGGTTCTTTTGAACTGCACTTTAATGGTGCCACTTGGCGCCTACTGGGCACGACATGGAGTCCTCTAAGTTGCTGACTATCCACTGGGTACCAACTAGGTGCCACTTGTCATCTGTGTTGTTTCATCCAAAATTAGGGTGGGGCCCACCACACATTACCTCCTCCAACCAAGAGGCCCACCAAATGGCCTCTTGGTTCTTTTACTTATTTCATGTATTGAGTGTTTTAGTATATAAAGACTAAAAACACCCCTGCATAGCAAATGTGGGATATCCCAGTTTCATTATTTTCAAGATTTCTGAGAGCTTCCTGTAGAACTAGTTGTTAATGGTACTGTCTTCTTGCTAATTTACACCATGAATGCGCTCCAGAGGTCTGGGCACCACCCTTCATGGATTTACATTTGCATATTTGAACTTAAAATCTCAAAAATCTCCTCCATTTGCTACTTTGTGCAACCTATTTCATGCCTGTCAATGGCATTGCTTGTAGGTTTCTAAGGCCTTTCAAACAAATTCATTTTGTACATATCCTGCAGTCATCGCATGCCTTAAGATGGAATTAGTGGAGCTGCCTTCCTATCAAACAGTTCACGCCTTGTCTACACTCCCACATTTTGCATTGGTGGCGTGGGCTAGGTTGTTGAATTTGGCTTTTACACCTGCGATTAAATTTGATTGAAGGTTGAATGCCTTGTCAACAAATCTATCTTGAACATATCCTGTAATCATCTCTGTTCACAGTGCAGGGAGGATGTTGGCAATGTTGCGGAATCTAGCATTACATCGGCTAATGAATTTAATAGAAGTTTAAATATTTTACATGGTCTTCACCATGTCTTCCACTCCCCATGTTCTGTTTTTAGCGTGGTAGCATGCTGGTAAAGGTTGATGCATTTGCTTGGAATTTTACTAAAGCATTTTCAGCAAATCCATTCTGTGCACACTCTGCAATCATCTATGTTCATGAGATGACATCTCTTTGAAACGTCTTGTCAAACAATTCACATGTTTTGTCTGCACAGCCACGTTTACATTGTCAGGGAGACTGCTAGTGAAGGTTGAGAGAATACTGGATTTTCATCTACCGATTGCATTACTTGAAAGTTTCTAAAGGTTTATCAAAAAATACATTTTGAGCATATACTGCAATGTTTTGTTTTGCATCTATCGGTTGCATTGCTTTCAATTTTCTTTCCATGCACTAACTCCCCTCCTCCCCACGCTGGCTTTTCATCTTGCTATTCAAAGGTCTTTGAAACATCTTTAACTTCTCCACCTCAATACATTGCGCAGGTGTCAATGCGTTTGATTTTTGCTGATTGTTTTCTGATCTCATTTTTACTAAAATGCTCTCCTATGCATTCAGCACAGGGGCATCTTCCAATTACCTTCCTTCACTGCCAATGCATGGAAGGTACCAACAAATGTTATAGAATCGGGTTTACACCTTCCGGTTTCATTAGCTTAAATAACTTCTTTGTTTTTAATGTTTATTTCACTCTCATTTCCCCCCATGCAATTTTCATTGGAAGTTTTAATAAATACTGCTCCCCAAGGATTTTAAGAGCTCCAGAACACTTAGCATTGATGGTTATTTTCATAGCCTGTTCCCAAGTCCAATCAGATTCAATATGGGCAGACTTAAGAAGTTCCTTAAAAGCATTTTTTCCTCTATTTTGTTTGCATAAGTCAAACGCTCCTTATCAACAACCTTTTCTTCCAATGGAGGAGTTGCATTAACCTTCCCAGTTACTAACATCGCATTTTTAGCTTCCTCCTGATCTTGGACAGACATCTCATCCATTCCTCTTTTCAATTTTGATCAACTGTGGAACTTAGATTGATGAACTAACAATCACTTAAACTTGACCTTTACAACTCCACACATTTAACTCATTAATGACATCTGGCCTTTGCGGCTGGCTTTAAAAACTGACAAGATCAAGTAACCAGGACATGGCGATGGGCATACACATTCCATAATTGACATTCTTCCATACTGCAAAGCGTAAACTGATGAAACCCAACAGGTCCAAATATTTTAATCGCCCAAGTCGCCTCTTTACAACAATTCTGCAAATTACCCTGTCCAATAGTGGTAAACTGCATTTGGTTTCAGCTTTGAAAACATGTCAAAAGATCTCCTAAGAAATTGAGCCTCTGGATACTAGAAGTATGCTATATGGATGATATAGATCCAAAAGGATGCCTCTTGACAGTTATCCAGGCACATTTGGTGACCCCTCGAAAGTAGCCACTTGAAAATGCAAAAAATAGGAAACATGAAGAAAATCGATTTCTGCAAATGAAAGGAAACTTGAAGAGTGGGCAAACAAAACCCTCAAGATTTGAGAATGGAAAACATGAAGCAAATTTTGCCTATAATTCAGGGTAACCATTTTCTTGATGTTACCAATCACAGTATCCAAGATATAACCTCGCAAATAGGGCCTCCGACCAAGCTGTGCAACTGATCTGCATGAAATTGTTAGAAACTGCAAACGGAATCAGATTGGCAAACTGGACAAACGGATTCATCATGACCTGCAAATCATCAGGATAGCACATTTCCATGCTTGGAATATAGGGGAACTTTCAATTATCCATTTCAATCAACCGGGTGTGAAATTGTAATACCTCAAAGTAGGTCTTTCAAAAATCTGCATTTGACAGTTTGGCACACTGATAGAAACTGCAAATGGAATGGGCTTAGCAAACTGATCAAATGGACTTGTCATAACTTGAAGATGGATACTCAAGAATTATTTGACCTCTATAATGGAGTAAAAAAGGAATTTTTTCAATTAGGTCACAAGTTCAAAAGTTACAGTCAGTCAAACAGGGCTACTCAGAATTCTGATCAATTACACAGTGCATGACAATAGTAAACTACCAACTTTGAGGGATTTGAAACCTAGTCAAAACATCTCGAAATGACTTGGGATTAAAAACATAGGTTCTATGATACACATAATAAACATCCCCAAAGTGGTGGGTCATGAAAGATTTCTGGATGCAATATTTTCAAAGGCAAACTAGGCCAGTTATAATAGATTGACACTTAGGCATAAATGTAGATTTTGACAAGTGCCTAAAACAAGACATCACGAAATAACTCGAAACTTGAAATTGACGAATAGGGATGTCTTCATATGCCTAAAAAAGAGTGATGAGCACCTTACATGCATGGTAGACCTCAAAATCTCATCAGGGCAAATAGGCTCAAAAAGCACTTTAGGGGGTCAAAATGCAAAATTTTAACATGGTACTTCAAAAAACCTTACTACTTTTTTCAGTCCCAACATGTCTGTCTAGTGATTTTACAACAAAGATACATGGATAATTTTCATCAAATTGCTCTCATATGTTGTTTAGAACAAGGTATGGTGCAAAGGTAACCATAAAATATGAATTGTTGACCAAGGATGACATAGAACCCTATGTACCAAGCCCTATCAATGAAAGCTATGTGATTATAGATTTTGATTATATTAAAGATTATCCAACCTTTAGCACAAAAATAAAGGGGATCCCTCATATATTTTTGGATGAGTGGGAAACTCAAAAATGCTTATAGTAATCAAGACAGTGTTATTTATGATGTTGGTTTTGGTAATTATATGATATCTGAACCTCATCCTGTTATACCAAACTTGATAAAAGGCCATAATGTTGGTTCTGAACAACCTAATCTTCTTTGGGAATTATATTTTGATGGATCCAAAAATAAGGATGGATTTGGTGTAGGGGTTATGCTTGTGTCTCCAGATGTTTACAAATATTATGCTGCATTTAGATTACCTTTTCCTTGTTCTAATAATGTGGCTGAATATGAAGGTTTGATACAGGGCTTAGAGTGGGTACGGAAAAGGAATGTTAAATGTTGGAGAGCCTTTGGAGATAGTAAATTGGTGGTCAATCAGGTGAGAGGTTTGTATGTTGTAAATAATGATTCTAAAACTATATAAGGCTAGAATATTAGATATTTTAGATGATTTTGATGCATTCAACCTCATCCTTATACCTAGAAGTAAAAATCAGCATGCTGATAGGTTAGTTTCTATTGGTGCTCAAGTCACAATTCCTAAAAATAAAGGTATAATTACTGTAAAGAAGAAAATATGTACAGGATTTAGAACAGCTAATATTTTCTCATAAAAGTGACCCTATGCACATATTATCCATCTTACATTTAATTATAATTGATAAGGGGTGTAAATCTTGAAATGTTTGTAAACGAAAATGTAATAAAATACATACCTTTGAAAAAGAATCTGCTGAAAACCCTCTTAGACGGTCTAACAAACTGTTAATTTCCAGCATCTTGGACTAAAACTTTGAGATCTACAAAACTGAGAAATCATTTTCTGATCTGACACAGTTCCAAATTTGACCCTCAATTCAATGTCACCATTGACCTAGAATTTATGATTCCTACCTAGGGAAGAATCGACCTCCAATTTTCACCTAGGCTAGAATCAACCTCTAAAATCTCTAATAGAAAATCTATTTTCGGATCCCGATAGTTCGTCAAAAAGGGTATCCAAATCTGCACTCCTATTCACTATTCCAAAGCTATCCCTGCAAGAAAAATGGTTTCTTTGTTGGGGGGAGGGGTTTTCCTTGGTAAAACACTGGTTTTGGAGTTAACCTCAAAGTATAATTGAAATTACATAAATAAAACAAAGTAAATGAACAAATTCACCTTGCTTGTATAGAAATCATTGTGGCAGATTCGAATCCGTGATCCACAAGTATGTATGCACCAAATGGATGTATAATGTAGAATTTTAGATGTAGGATGTCTCAAATAAATTTCTTGTAGATCTTCAACACCAATCTTTAATGGATCTTGGAATAGGAAGAGGTTTGGAGGAATATTGATAGAGAAATCTTCAACAAGTGGGTACCATAGAGATTGAATCCTTCAATGGCTACCAATGGATCTCCTTGATGAATTGAATGCTTGAATGTCATAGAATGCTTGAATTCTTGATAGTATATGCTTTCTTCAATAGATCATGCATAGAATTTGGATGGATGGATTTTCTTCTTGTGTCTTAGAGAAAATGAGAGGAGAAAGCTTCCTTATATATGAATCTAGGGCACAATCTTCTAGAGAGGCCTACATAGGAGAATTAAATTCCCATTAGACCTAAACCCCTAGAAGTGGACCTATATTAAAGATAATTTAAAAGTCATAATTTAGGAACCCAAAATAGCTGACCTGGAAATGGGAAATGAAATTTTCTGAAGCCCGACATATGGAATCCCTAGAAACTTGAAATCTAGACCTTGGGCAAGAAAAAGGTAAATTTTTACTTAGGTAAAGGTTGAGGTTGACCTTGACCTAGGTCAGGGTTGAGGTTGACCTTGACCCAGAAGGTCAACCTTTACCCTGAAGTAAAGAAATTCAAATCTGCAGATTAGGGTGCCAAAAATAGGCTGGAGAGAAGTTGAAAAGGGGAAGAACAGGGGGAAAATCTAGATCCAAGTCAAAGAACCATTCAAGGCACTTGACATGACCCAAAACCACTTACTTGGAAGGCTAAACTAGTATACAATGGAAGTGCTTCAATTTTATGAATACATTTAGCCCCCACTTTAGCAAGAGTATGGACTCGATGCAAACTCTTGGTAAAGGAGATCATAAAGAAAAGATAATCTTATTGAAATAAAAAGGGACAAAGGAATCCTCAAGCCCATAGGTAATTATGCCTTTATCAACCCTAAGGTCACCATAAGAGATACATTATGAGTCAAAGAGAAAGAGAGAGAGGAGTGGTTAGCTCGCCCAACAAGATGTGTGTATCTCACTATGAACCAAAAAAAGGATAGGATGGCACACCAAGAAGGCACTTGATAGTCACCCCATAAAGTTGTGTACCTTGTGGAGGATTTGTGTATGTATGTAATGCATTTTTTGATGAATTTTATGATGTACTTATGTATCCATATCTTCATATCACAATGGAATACATTTGTAAAATGCGTATCTCTTGAAGATTTACCAACCTATGTATGTTACCTTTCAAGGATTTAGCATATTGAAATGTAATTGAATGAGCATCTCTTCAGGATTTAGCAACTTATGTGTGTTACCTTTAGAGGATTTAGCATGCTACGAAACAAAAGGTTAGTACAAAAATACATAATATAAAATGAGGGAGGCCGTATGTATGCCCCCTCCTTAAGATGGAAAAATTCATACTATTTTGACACTTTAAGGAAAGAAAAGAAAAAGGATAAGGCCTTCTTCAACATCAAGACGATATCCATAGACAACACCTAGTCCAAGCCAAGAAGGTCACAAATCATATGAGGCCATGGAAGGGACAAATGCAAAGATATATCATGCAAGAAGTAAAAAAGTAACCCTTGAGAGGGATAGAACACTATTCATTTTCCAAGGTGAGATATTTTTCAACCATGGAAACCCAATATCAAACAAAAAAATAGGTTATAATCAAGAACATATATCCTTAATGCAAACCAAAATTTTCATGTATGATTGGATATCACATAATAGATAGGTACTGCTTAACCAAGGGAAAAGTGGATCTAGTAAAGATAGAAAAGAAGGGGATGGTATCCTTGCCCTCCAAGCATAGGGACAAGGAAGAAAGGGGACCTATTATATTGCTCACAACACTATGAAAGACAATGAGCCCACAAAGATTAGGCTAACATTGTTTACATAATGTGGAGTTCCATAATAGGAACATAAATGTTATTTAGAGAAAATAGTTTTGAAATACAACTCATTGCCACATGATATATAAATAAATTTACGATCAATGAGTTTCCTAATCTTATAATGTAAAGTTTGACATTCATTGGTAGAGTGATCATGAAATCTATGATACAAACAAAAAGGAAGAGTCTTCAAGTGTGGAGTATGTTTATTTTTGCATTTAGGTCTATTAATCATCTTAGCATGAAGGAGTTTAGCAAAAATAACTTCTTGGTCAAATTTATTCATAGGTTCATCAATTTTTGAAGTGTTATTTGAGATGTTGGTAACATTGATGTGTTGTTGAGGATTAAATCCAAATCCATAAGAACTCTCATGCCCCCAATTCTGTAAGGGCATTTGAATTCCAAGTTTATGCTTACCACATCCTTGACCATGGAATCCTTGTTTAACTAGTAAATGATAACCAGGCCCATAACAAGCAGCCATATCAGAAGGATTCAATGAAACTTCAGTAGTCACTATGTCATCATTAGTAGGTTTGACAGATTCATAATGGGTAGAAGTAGCGAAAAAGTTATTATGAAGAGAATTAGAAGTACAAGCAAAAGCTCATTGTTTAAACTCTCTTTGTTTCTTCACAAATTCAAGATTAGAAACCTTATACTCTCCAATAAAGGTAGGATTAAAATCCAAGGTTCCCCAATCATCTTTGGGGAGAGCATTATAAGAAGAAGGATTACTATTAAGAATAGGAGTATTGTGGGTTTGAATAGTTAAACAAGGATTTGGCACATTATCTGCATGAAGTGTATACACCATATTATTGTGAACAAACTTCACTTTACTGTGAAGGGTGGAGAGAAAAAAATGTATCTCATGCAACCAAGGTCTACCCAAAAGGAGGTTATAATAAAGAGGTCTGGGCATAACATGAAAAGGAGTATTTAGGATGACCGCACCTACTTTTATAGGTAAGCTAATGATGCCCATAGTTTTATTATCAAAGTTATCAAAGACACATAGAGGAGCATTGCTAGGTTGAATAGTTGAAAGATATGCTTTAATCACTTTAAGCATATCCATGCTACAAATATTAAGCCCAGATCCTTTATTTATCAAGGTTGTACGAATGATACTCTTATTGATAGTAATAGAAACCATAAGGGAATCATATTGATTCTGTATTTCTTTAGAAGATAAATCCTTTTGAGTAAATACAATGTCAGGAGGACCCGGGGTAGCATGCATGCATTGTAAGAAGGCATTGATGTTCTCTTGATTAGGAGGTAGAGTGGGAAGAGTTGATAGAGCTTTTTGCAAGGCTTCATGGTAGGTAGGTAAAGTTTGAAGAATTTTAAATAAATAATTCTTGGGAGGGGTATTACATAATTGGTTTATCAAATCATACTCCTGGCTAGGAAGACGGGGTGGAGGGGGATGAAAGGGTTGAAAAGGTGGTAAAGAAGTCAGAACAGTAGGCTAAGGGCTATTCCTTGTACCATAGGCATGTGAAACAGAATCCGTGTTATCAAATAAATCCAAAGGATCCCTAGGTTTACCCTTGATAATAATAAAAGGACAACCTTTAATAGTCAACAAGGGTTTTGGATAAACCATGTTAGTTGTCTCAACACTACGAGTAGATTCAAAAGAAGGATGCAAAGAAGACATCCTAGGAGGAGATGAGGTAGGATCTTGATTCTCCATAAGATCATCACTAAGAGGGAGAGCATGAAGGGAATTCATATCATTCTCTACTAATGCCTCATTACTAGAAGGATTCCCAAATGAAGGAAAAGCATCTATAATGTCTTCTTCTTTCTCTAAAATGTCACTATAAGGGGAGTTTGTTTTAGAAAAAGAGTCACCATCATGTATGAATATGTCATCCATTAATAAATAACCCACTTATATCAAGGAATCTTCATGAGGAGGGGATAAATCAATGTCTTTATCCAAAGGTTCATCCCAAATACTAGAATCATCTACCATGGCATCATGCAGAAGAGAGTAATCAACATCCAAATCCAAAGGTTCATCCCAAATAGGAGTATTATCATCCCTATCAATAACGCACCTTGTAGGAGTGCCATAAATCACTAAAGCTTGACCCCTAAAAGGGAAAGAAGGTAAATTATATTCTAAAGTAGGCTCATAGTAAAGACACATATTAAGAGAAGAATTAACATCAATCCTTAACTCATCTCCCTAAAGAGAAAGATTAGAGTCATCTTCTTTCTCTAAAATATCCTTACAGGGTAATACAAGAGAGGAAAAAGAAACATCACATGCACTAAATGAAGTCTTTCTAGGTGTATAAATGTTGTAAATAGTGGAAAATGAAGGAAACCGTGCACACACCCTATGGCAAAGGTCAATTGGAGAGGTTGTGGAGGAGGATGAAATAGGAATAGGATCAATGGAGATCCCATTCAAACATTTTTCATCCTCTCTTCCATGTACCTCATTAGGGGATCTATCCTCTTTCGCAACAAAAGTCTCATCAAAGTATTCAAAAAAAAAAATCATACATGTTGAACACAAAGTAACATTACAAGCATGAAAAATGTAAATGTTTTTGTATTTTTAAAGAAATTTTGTAATCTTTTTTTTTGAAATTTTGAAATATAAATGCAAGAGCATAAAAAGAAATGCATGTAAGATATAATAATAAAATATAAATCTAACACCAAAAAGAAAGAGTTGTCTATCGCGAGTTCACCAAAATGTAATATATAAAATATGGATAGGGTTTAGAACAATGTTGGTTTACTCATAAAAGTGACCCTATGCCATAATCAACCATTCACATTTAATTATTATGATAAGGGGTGTAAATATGGAAATGTTTGTAAAGGAAAATTGAATAAAATAGATGCATCTGAAAAAGAACCTGCTGAAAACCCTATCATACGGTCTCAGAAACTGTTGATTTCCAAAATTCTTGGACTCAAACTGCGAGATCTACAAAACCCCCAAAAAAATTATGATCTAACATAGTTCCAATTTTGACCCTCAAGTCAATGTCACCATTAACCTATAATTTCCAATTCCAACCTAGGGCAGAATTGACATCTAAAATCTTTGACAGAAAATCTATTTTCAGATCCCGATAGTTTGCCAAAAAGGGTATCCGAATCTGCACTGCAATTCGCTGTTCCAAACCTGTCCCTGCAAGAAAAATGGTTTGTTAGTTGGGGGATGGGTTTTCCTTGGTCAAACCCTAGTTGTGGAATTAACCTCAAAGTATAATTGAAATTGCTTAAATAAAACAAAGTAAATGAACAAATTCACCTTGCTTGCATAGAAACCCTTGTGGTGGATTCGAATCCGTGGATCCACAAGTATGTATGCACCAAATGGATGTAGAATGTAGAATGTTAGATGTAGGATGTCTCAAATAAATTTCTTGTAGATCATCAACAACAATCTTGAATGGATCTCCTTGATGAATTGAATGCTTGATAGTAGATGACTACTTCAATAGATCAGGCATAGAGTTTGGATGGATGGAATTTCTTCTTGTGTCTTAGAGAAAATGAAAGGATAAATATTCCTTATATATGAATCCAGGGCACAATATTCTAGAGAGGCCTACATAGGAGAATTAAATTCCCATTAGACCTATACCCCTAGAAGTGGACCTATATTAAATATAATTTAAGATTCATCATTTCAGAACCCAAGCCAACCAACCCGGAAGCAGGAAATAAACTTTTCCAAAGCTCGACATCGGGAAACCTGAAAAATTGAAATCAAGACCTTGGACAAGAAAAATGTCAATTCTCACCTAGGTCAAGGTTGAGTTTGACCTTAACCTAGGTAAAGGTTGCGGTTGAACTTGATCCAGAAGGTCAACCTTGACTCTAAAGTCAAGAACTTCAAATCTATAGATCAGGGTGGCAAAAATAGGCTAGAAAATCCAGATCCAAGTCAAAGACCCATTCAAGGTGCTTGACATGACCCCAAACCATTTACTTGGAAGGCTAAACTAGTATACAATGGAAGTGCTTCCATTTTCTGACTATACATTTAGCCCCCACTTTAGCAAGAGTATGGACTCGATGTAAACTCTTAGTAAAGGAGATCATAAAGAAAATATAATCTTATTAAAATAAAAAGGGACAAAGGAATATTCAAGCCCCTAAGGACTTAATTATTTACCAACCCTAAGATCATGATAAGAGAGACATCACCAGTGCTCACCTAGTAAGATGTGTATATCTCACTGTGAAACACAAAAAAAGGATAGGATAGCCCACCAAGAAAGCACTTGATAGTCACCCTATAAAGTTGTGCTCCTTCTGGCAGCTTTGTGTATGTATCTAGTGCACCTTATGATGACTGTTATGAAGTACCCATGGATCCATATCTTCATATCACCATGGAATACATTTTTACAATGCATATCTCTTCAGGATTTAGAAAATAATGTTTGCTACCTTTTGATGATTTATCATATTGAATTGTAATTGAATGTGTATCTCTTCATGATTTAGAAACTTATGTGTGTTACCTTCAGAGGATTTAGCATGCTGCAAAACAAAAGGTTAGTACAAAAATGCATAATATAAAATGAGGGAGGCCGTATGTATGCCCCCCTCCTTAAGATGGAAAAATACATACTATTTTGACATGTTAAGGAAAGAAAAGAAAAATAATAAAGCCTTCTTCAACATCTATAAATATCCATAGACAACACCCAATCCAAGCCAAGAATGCCACAGCTCCTATGAGGCCATGGAAGGGATGAATGCAAAGAGATATCATGCAAGAAGTGAAAAATAACCCTTTTGAGGGATAGAACACTTCATTTTCCAAGGTGAGAGATTTGTCAACCATGGAAACCCAATGTCAATCAACAAAATAGGTTATAAACAAGGACATATATCCTTAATGCAAAAAAATAATTTCATGTATGATTAGATATCACATAATAGATAGGTACTCCTTAGCCAAGGGAAAAGTGGATCTCGGAAAGACAGAAAAGAAGGGGATGGCATCCTTTCCCCTCAAGTGTAGGGACAAGGATGAAAGGGGACGTATTATATCACTCAAAACACTATGAAAGAAAACAAGCCCCCAGAGATTAGGCTAACATTTTTTACATAACGTGGAGTTCCATAATAGGAACATAAATGTTATTTAGAGAAAATAGGATTGAAATACAAATCATTGCCACATGATATATAAATATATTTACTATAAATGAGCAGCCTAATCTTGTAATGTAAAGTTTGACATTCATTAGTAGAGTGATCATGAAATCTATGATACAAACAAAAAGGAAGATTCTTCAAGTATGGACTACATTTCTTTTTGCGTTTAGGTCTAGTAATCATCTTAGCATGAAGGAGTTTAGGAAAAATAACTTCTTGGCCAAATTTATTCATAGGTTCATCATGTTTTGAAGTTTTATTTGAGATGTTGGTAACATTGATGTGTTTTTGAGGATTAAATCCCAATCCATAAGAAAGCTCACGCCCCCTATCCTATAAGGGCATTTGAATTCCTGGTTTATGCTTACCACATCCTTAACCATGTAATCCTTGCTTAAGTAGTAAATGATAACCAAGACCATAACAAGAAGCCATATCAAAAGGATTTAATGGAACTTTAGTAGTCACTATGTCATGATTAGTAGGTTTGATAGATTCATATTGGGTAGAAGCAGTGACAAAGTTATTGCGAATATAATTAGAAGTAGAAGCAACAACTCGTTGTTAAAAATCTCTTTGTTTCTTCAAAAAATCAATATCAGAAACCTTATACATTCCAATAAAGGTAGGATTAAAATCCAAGGTTCCCCAATCATCTCTAGGAAGAGCATTAGAAGAAGAAGGAGTAATATTAGGAATAGGAGTATTGTGGGTTTGAATATTCAAACAAGGATTTGGCGCATCATCTGCATGAAGTATATACACCATATTGTTGTGAATAAACTTGAATTTATGGTGAAGGGTGGAAGGAAAAACATGTATCTCATACAACCAAGGTCTACCCAAAAGTAGGTTATAATAAAGAGGTCTAGGAATAAAATGAAAATGAGTATTTAGGATGACCGGACCTACTTTGATAGGTAAGGTAATGATGCCCAAATTTTTCTTATCAATGTTATCAAAGCCATGTATAGGAGCATTGTCAGGTTGAATAGTTTTAAGATCGGCTTTAATAACTTTGAGCATATCCAAGCTACAAATTTTAAGCCCAGATCCATTATCAATCAAGGTCCTAGGAATGATACTGTTATTGATTGTAACAACAACCAAAAGGTCATCATATTGATTTTGTATTTCTATAGAAGGTAAATCCTTTTGAGTAAATACAATGTAAGGAGGACCTAGCGTAGCATGCATGAATTGCAAGAAGGTATTGATGTTCTCTTGATTAGGAGGTAGAGTGGGAAGATTTTCTAAAGCTTTTTGCAAGGCTTCAAGGTATGTAGGTGAAGTTTTAAGAAGCTCCCATAAAGAAATCTTGGAATGGGTATTGTACAATTGGTTTATCAAATCATACTCTTGGCTAGGAAGATGGGGTAGAGGAGGAATAATTGGTTGAGAAGGTGGTAAAGAAGCCAAAATAGTAGGCTGAGGGTTATTCCTTGTATGATAGGTATGTGAAACAAAATCCATGTTAACAAATAAATCCAAAGGATCCCTAGGTTTACCCTTGATAGTAATGTGAGGACAACCTTTAATAGTCAACAAGGGTTTTGGATAATCCATCTTAGTTGTCTCAACACTACAAATAGATTCATAAGAAGGATGCAAAGAAGACATCCTAAGAGGAGATGGGGTAGGATATTTATTCTCTATATCATCATTAAGAGGGAGAGCATGAAGGGAATTCATATCATTCTCTGCTAATGCCTCATTACTAGAAGGAATCCCAAATGGAGGAAAAACATCTATAATTTCTTCTTCTTTATTTAAAATATCAGCATAAGGGAGTTTTTTTTAGAAAAAGAGTCATGATCATGTATGAATATGTCATCCATTAATAAGTCACCCTCTTGTATCAAGGCTTCTTCATGAGGAGGGGATAAATCAATGTATGTATCAAAGGGTTCATCACAAAATGAAGAATCATCCACCATGGCCTCATGAGGAAGAGAGTAACCAACTTCCAAATCCAAAGGTTCTTCCCAAATAGGATGATTATCATCCCTATCAATAAAGAACCTTGTAGGAGTGCCATAAATCACTAAATCTTGATCCCTAAAGGGAAAAGAAGGTAAATTATATTCTAAAGTACGCTCGTAGAAAAGACATATATTAGTAGAAGAATTAACATCAATCCTTAACTCATCTCCATAAAGAGAAAGATTAGAGTCATCTTCTTTCTCTAATATATCCTTACAAGGTAATACAAGAGAGGACAAAGAAAAATCACATGCACTAAATGAAGTCTTTCTACGTGTATCTATGTTGTAAACAGTGGAACATGAATGCACACACCCTATGGTAAAGGTCAATTGGAGAGGTTGTGGAGGAAGATGAAATAGGAATAGGATCAATGGAGATCTCATTCAAACATTTTTCATCCTCACTTCCTTGTACCTATTTAGGAGATCTATCCTCTTTCGCAACAAAAGTCTCATCAAAGTGTTCAAAAAAAAATTATACATGTTGAACACAAAGTCACATTAAAAGCATGAATATGTAAATGTTTTTGTATTTTTAAAGAAATTTTGTAATTTTTTTTTAAAATTTTTAAATATAAATGCAAGAGAATAAAAAGAAATCCATGTAAGATCTAATCATAAAATGTAAATCTAACACCAAAGAAAGAATTGTCTATCGTAGGCTCACCAAAATGTAATATAAGGATAGGGTTTAGAACAATGTTGGTTTAATCATAAAAGTGACCCTATGCCATATTCAACCATTTACATTTAATTATTATGATAAGGGTGTAAATATGGAAATGTTTGTAAAGGAAAATGGAATACAATACATACCTCCAAAAAAAAACCTAGTGAAAACCCTGTCAATTTGTCTCAGAAACTATTGATTTACAAGTATTTGGACTGAACCTATGAGATCTACAAAACCCAGAAATCTTTTTTTGATCTGACACTTTTCCTATTTTGACCAGCAAGTCAATGTCATCATTGACCCAGAATTTCCAATTCTGACCTAGGGTAGAATTGACCTCAAATTCTGACCTAGGGTAGAATTGACCTCTAAAATCTTTGACAGAAAATTAGTTTCCAAATCTTGATAGTTTTCTGAAAAGGGTATTCGAATATGCACTCCAATTCTCTGTTCCAAACTTATCCCTGCAAGAAAAATGGTTTGTTTTTTGGCTGGGGGGGTTTGCCTTTGTCAAACCTCAATTTTGGAATTAACCTCAAAGTATAATTGAAATTAGATAAATAAAATAAAGTAAATGAACAAATTCACCTTGCTTGTATAGAAACCCTTGAGGTGGATTTGAATCCATGGATCCACAAGTATGTATGCACCAAACAGATGTAGAATTTCAGATGTACGATGTCTCAAATAAATTTCTTGTAGATCTTCAACACCAATATTGAATACCTCTTGGAATAGGAAGAGGCTTGGAGGAATGTGGATGGATAAATATTCAACAAGAGGGCTCCATAGAGCTTGAATCCTTCAATGGCTACCAATGGATCTTGTTGATGAATTGAATGCTTGAATGTCTTTGAATGATTTAATGCTTGCTTCAATAGATCATGCATACAGTTTGGATGGATGGAATTTATTCTTATGTCTTAGAGAAAATGAGAGGAGAAAGCTTCCTTATATATGAATCTAGGGCACAAACTTCTAGAGAGGCCTACATAGGAGAGTTAAATTCCCATTAGACCTATACCTCTATAAGTGGACCTATATTAAATATAATTAAAGAGTCATCATTTCAGAACCCAAAATAGTCGACCTGGAAGTGAGAAATGAAGTTTTCCAAACCTTGACAACTGAAAACCCTGAAAACTTGAAATCTAGACCTTGGGCCAAAAAAAGGTTGATTTTGACCTAGGTCAAGGTCAAGGTCAACCTTGACCTAGGTCAGGGCCAAGGTTGACCTTGACCCTAAAGTCAAGAACTTCAAATCTACATATAAGGGTGCCAAAAATAAGGTGGTGAGAAGTGGAAAAGGGTAAGAACAGGGGGAAAAGCCAAATCCAAGTCAAAGACCCATTCAAGGTGCTTGAAATGACCCCATACCATTTACTCAGATGGATAAACTAGTATACAATGGAAGTGCTTCAATTTTTCAACTATACAATTAGTAATCAATCCCACATTAAAGTTGTGGTAAGTCCATCCATTCCAAATACTGAGGTTAACTGGAAGATTTTTAACATTAATGAGAAGATTTTAAAATTTATGGCAGAAGCAGATGTCTTTTCAGCTCCTAAAGAAAACAAAGAGGAACAACAGTTTGGAAACCAGATTATATAATTGAAGTCAAATAAACTTCCTAAAGGACTGGTTATTTTGGAATCTATCTTCAATTCTGATGATCAGTTAAAGAGGAAAAAAACTAGCATGCTCATTAAAGAAGATCATTATGAGGAGTTAGAGATATTCAAAGATAAATTTATAAAGGTTGGTAAAGTCAACTCTCCTCAAGATAAAGAGCTTCTTATTGCTTCATTTAAAGAATTTAATGATGTTTTTGCTTGGGATTATGCTTATTTAAAAGGGTTTGACCCTCAATTGACCGAGCAAACTATTAAAGTATAGCTCAGTTCTAGGCCAATCAGGCAAATGAAAAGGCCAATTAACCCCAAATTAGAGCCCCTAATGCTTAAAGAGCTCAATAAAATTCTTGATAGTGGAATAATCTTCCCAATTAAACATAACTCTTAGGTTTCAAATTTAGTTCCTATAATGAAGAAAAATAGGCAGATTAGATTGTGTGTGTATTTTAGAGCCCTTAATAGGGAATCTCTGAAAGATAGACACCCTATTCTATCAATGGAACAAATATTGCAGTATGTTTCTAGTTCTGAAAGGTTTTCACTTCTACATGGTTATTCTGGTTACAGTCAAGTGTTAGTGAAAATAGACTATCAATTTAAAACAACTTTCACTACTAAATGGGGAACAGTGGCATACAAAAGAATTCCATTTGGTTTATCAAATGTAGCTACTACATTTGAGAAAGCTATGACCATAGATTTTAAAAATAGGATGTATAAATTTGTCTTAGTTTAGTTGGATGATGTCACAATCTATAGAAAGATTGCAGATCAACATATAGGCCATTTAAGGTAGGTACTTCAGATATGTAGAGAGTTTGGAATCTCTCTCTATCCTAAAAAGTTAGTTTTTGTAGTCCACGAGGGAAATTTTTTAGGGTATCAAGTTTCAAAAGAAGGTACAATAATAGATCCTGAAAGAATCCATGCAATTCTTGATTTATCTTTGCCAAAACACAAGAAAGGATTGCAGCGCTTTATTGGCAGAATTAATTTTGTTAGACACTTCATGCAAAACATTGCCAATTTGTTAAAACCCTTAACTGCAATGCTAAAGAAAAATGTGCCTTTCAGCTAGAATGAAGAGGGAAAATCAATTTTTGAACAAATTAAATAGGCCCTATCATCAGCTCCTACATTAGCTAACTATGATTTGTCTAAATATTTCATCTTATATGCTTATGGAGTATATGACACTCTTTCAGCTATGTTATTGTAGAAGAATAATGACAATCTAGAACAGTCAGTTGCCTTTTTCAACAAAGGGATGAATGAATATGAATAGAGGTACATTTTTGTTGAAAAACATGTACTTGCTATTATTAAATCTTTGAAGAAGGTTAAACATTTGGTTTCTAGAAACAAAGGTCATTTGATGGTATCTCATCGTAGCATTAAGTATTTCCTGTTAAACAAAAATGTAAATGAGAAAAGACAAGGATAGATCACAAGAGTTATGGAATATGATGTGCATATCCATGTGACTAAACTGGTTAGAGGCAAGGGTTTGTGTGCACAAATGGAAGAAAAGGAAGGTGATGCTGAAAGCAATGAGGAATTTGTCTTACTATAAGACAATTTTGTACCTAATGACCAACTAGCAAATTGGTTGACTGATATGAGTAGATTTTTACAATTTGGACAATGTCCACCTGATCTTTAGAAGGCCAAGAGGAGGTATTTTAGATTACAATTTGTTCCCTATGTTTTAATTAATAGAATTCTTTTTAGGAAAGATTTTTTTGGAATGCTACTAAAAGGTATTGATATTGCTAATCAAAACAAAATATTATTTGAATTTCATGATGGATCATGTGGAGGGAACTTTAACCCTAAAACTACATCTTGGAAGATCTTAAGAGAAGGTTATTACTGGCCTAATTTTTTTAGGGATTCCCACTATTGGGAAAGAAAGTGTCATAAATGTACTCTTTTTGCAGGAAAACAAAGGCTAGCAACATTGTCACTAAAGCCTATTATTGTTGAACAACCATTCATCAAGTGGGGAGTAGACTTCATAGGCCCTACTAATCCTAATTCTAGTGTAGGTCACAAATGGATTTTGACTGCTAATGACTACTTTACAATGTGGACCAAGGCTATTTCATTGAAAGAATCAACTAGATCTATTGAACTCTCAACTTCTATGAAGACATCATAACAAAGTTCTGTTTTTCTCAATCAATCATTTCAGACAATGTATTGGCTTTTGTTGGTTCTGGAATAATAGAATGGGATGTTAAAAATGGCATATATTTAAATACATGAATTAACTATTACCCTTAGGGTAATGGAATTGCTGAGTCTACTAATAAATACCTTATAAGGATTATCTAAAGGACTTTAAAGGAGAACAAAAGAGATTGGCCTTCCAAGCTCAAATTGACTCAATGGTTGGATAAAATTACACCAAAGCATATCATTTGTATCTCACCCTATGTACTAGTTTATGGTAGGAAACCTATATTACTAATTTTGACTAAGTTTCTAGCCCTACAGCTGGCTGACCAAATGATGATGTTTGAAGAGGAAGATTCTCTTAAGCTTATGTTTGCTAAACTATTGCAGCTACAAGAGGAAAGGAGAAGAGCATTAAAAAACATGGAGCTAAGACAAATTCAAACTAAGAAATGTTTTGATAAGAAGGTTACACCTAGAGAGTTCAAGGAAGGTGATCTGGTTCTTAAATGGGATGTGTTGAAAAGTAGACTAGGGAAGCATGACAAGTTTGATAAATTTTGGTCAGGCCCATTTGTCATCACTAAATGTAAAGAGAACAATGCTTTTAAACTATCCACCACATATGGAGAGATCTTACCTATCCCGGTCAATGGTATCTTCCTCAATATTTTATTTAAGGGTTAGTATTTTCTCAATTAGAAGTTTCATTTCAATAAGTGTTTTCAAGCACTAGTTGTCATTAGATTTCATTTTAAACAAAGTTCCTTCAAGAAGAGAGTCACTTATTAGGTTGCATGAGTCTTTAGTTTAGGTGCATTTTCATTTCAATAAAGGTTGCATATGACATGTTCTACTTTTAGACTCCATTGCCCAATGAATAAGGTTTATAGTTTCATGTCTAGTAGGCAAACATCCAGCAGAAGTTGCAAGAATTATTACCCTAGTTTTGTTTATGTAAGAAAATAACCAAATACAACAGAAGATTGCATAAATGTACATCCACTAAACACTAGTATTCAGCTAATGTAAATGAGATAAATTTTCATTATATTTGTATCATCAAATTTATTGTACCCTAACTATTGGTCATTTGTCAAATTTTCAATTTATTCTTGATCATTACATTGTGTATTCAGACTGAACATGATAAAGAATGTTCTTTTCATGTTACATATTTCACATTGGAACTCGGAGTAGTATATGAAAAATGAAAGCATGATAGAGATATGGGGAATAGGAGTCCATGCATTGCCTTTTGGTGTCTTCTTCATTCTTGAGTTGGTTGTCTGCATCTTCTTAAGTCTTCATCACCTTAGCTCATGTCAACATGTCCTACATCATCCTAGGTCTTCATTAGGTCCTGTATCCTACATCATTGAAAAAGAGGGATTAGATCCAAATTGGAACTAAGAAATTCATGTAAACCTGAAAACATCATACAATGATCATAATTTCATAATTGCACATTTGCCAATAATATGAATGCAAGGGAAAAATATGCATTTACACTAACTAAATAGTAGTATCAAAGGGACATATCTCTATGAAACCTTTTACTATCTATGGTTATCATCCTACATTATGCAAAGAAATGTTTCTTCTACAAACTAGAGATTTGAATTAAAGGGACCAAACAACAGTCATGCATGAATATTCATTCATGACACTTGATATTCAGGCCTAAATGATGTCAAATTGATTTTTTACACTAACCTTTGAGATTTCAGGTGATAGTGTCAAACAAAAGTAACAAAAGTACATTCAAGTGTAAAGACTAAGGAATTATGAATTCACTAACATCAGAGAAAAAAGAAAAGTGCAGTGAGTGTCACGAGTCCATGCTCGAACCTCACAAGATGCATTATCTAAGGAAGAAGAATGTTGTGAATTCATGAAACAAAGCATCAAATGTAGAAAAGAAGATAAATGTAGTCCATAAATAGTCAGCTACAGAAATTGATGGATCAATTAAAATTGCATTTATATCACTAATATTAGTAGTTTTCTTATGCAATAAAATTTAGAATTCAATTGAAGTGGTAATGTTGTTTGGGTAATGATTCAAAACATGATGTTGTTACAGTGTTGATGCCAAGGAGGCTAAACAATGATAAAATGTAGAGAAAGTTATGTATGTGCACAAGAGAGAAAATGATGGTGTTATTCAAGAGGAAGAAAATAGTAAGACAAGATGTATATAACTTTTCCTAATCACTAGTATGCATATTGATGAGCCTCTCAAAAGGCCATCTTTTCCATGTGTTTACATTCCTTTTTCAGCATTTTGTTTTCAAGGAAGAAACTTTAAACTTATGGTTATTATATATTTTATATATGTAAGGACATAAGTAGGTAAAATGGATGGTAAAAACATAATGTATTTTGTTTGGAACTAATGGATATAAGTTGCATGATATAAGTGACTTCATGTTGAATAGATAGTCCTTTTCCCTATGCTATGTTTATGGGTGGCCTCCTTCCTGTAGCCGAATATTGCGCAAGAATATTGAATGAAATCTCACACTTATTTCTTAGTATTAAATGATAAAATATATTTATGTGTCAAAAGTTATGTATACTAAACATTTTGTAGGAATCAAGTCATTGCACATTCAAGAATTCTAGCATGGCATTGAAAGGGTCAACAACAACCATTACCTTCAAAAGCACTAGCATAAAGTAAGGAATTAAGTAAGGTGGTTGAAGATGGGCATGTCACAGAACTCTCGCGGAGGAATGAGTCAGTTAATTTCTTGAGTAGACATCGCACGTAGATCTAGAACCACTACATGTTATATTCAGGGAAGAACTTGAAGACCTACTATTGTTGTTCAAGATTTCTATTATGAGCACGATGTATCCATTAGTGATCCTCATTAATGGAGTGACCCTAGATTTAGGTAGTAGTGTAGTTCCTCCTTAAATAAGTGGTGTTTTGTAGTTCCACAAGGAGAGTTAGTTGATATAATTTTTGGAATAGAATTTGACATTGTAGCACTGTTTATTTTCCAAGTACATTTTCCTCCATGAATGAATAGAGTGCATAATTTGAGTTTTAGTCTCTTATCTTGATTGCATTTCTATTCACTCATCCAAGGGGGACCACTTGGTGAGTGAATCATTTTATTAGATAAGAATTTATTTCCTTTCTCATTAAGAAGTAAGTAGGACTCTGTTGTTCCTGCAGCATAGGCGAACAAAGTAACCCCTACTCGTGATTACTATTTTCTTAGCATAATCACATTCAATTGAGATAGTATAGATTCCTGAAGCATAATGTATTTTGATTCCATAGGTTTAGCCATGAGAATCAAGGAGGTTTGAAGCATATACTTTGCAAACACCATTCCAAGTTTACATCCCTAGTCGATAATTAAATGAGACTAAATAATCAACTTAGCAGCCATTTAGGGTGTCCAATCCTGAAGTTACAGTCCAATGCTATGTGTTTCTGAGATGATTGTTTGGCCAAGCATTTTTGGCACCACTGCCAGGGATGGTGTTTGTTCAAGCCTACTTTGGTGTTCATGATTCCAGTTTTAATAATGTAGGATTTAATTTCAAGCAAGCATTTTATGCATAGAAGAAGAGATCCTTGTGAAAGATTCCTTCCTCGTCAATACCAGGCTGAACTGTTTGATCTTTTTAATCCCGAGCCTGAAGAACCCCAAGTAGATATTGAAGAAGAAGACCTATTTGAAAACCCATTTGCAGATGCCCAAGGAGAAATTTCATCACCCTCATCCTCTGAAGAATCGCTATATTTAGAAGTCCTTTTTGATGAGCCTAAGTATCATGACAACCCATTAGCTCTTATTATATACCAGCCACCACCACAATAATAACCAAGCCCCCCTCAAAGGATTGCTCAGCCTACCTTTCCCTTCCCAATTCCTCCTCAACAAGGTAACCAAAACCTAAAGAATATTCCAGTCGCTGCACTGCCAAAATTCTACAGACTTATCACTGAAGATCCAGAGACCTTTCTCTTCAAGTTTGATATCCTCTACAGGAGCTACAACTACACAACTGATGCCCATAATCTGAAGTTGTTTATGTCAACTCTTAAATAGGCCGCTCTAAGGTGGTTCATGAGCCTCAGAGCTAATGTTGTAGAAAATTGGAATGGCATGAGCAACATGTTTCTTGCAAAATGCAAAGAATACTGTAGAGGATGGGATTTAAAAGGAGATGACATTTTCAAGATGTCATAGAAAGAGGATGAAACCTTGGAAGACTATGTTTTTAGGTTTATGTTTAACTTGCAATGAAATGCTCAACACCAGTTGAATGAGGAATCATAGAAACATCTGTTCCTCTAAGGTGTCAATGAAGGAAGCATAGAAGTCTTGGACCTTATGGCTGGTGGCGACATCACCTAGAAAAACTAGGTAGAGATCAAGACCATATCTATGAATTAATCAAGGGCTACAATAAAAAAAGGAAGAGGATTAAGGGACCTACCTCAAAAGACAAATGGCTCCAGAGTGTCTAAGATAGAACTATCTAACCTCATGTCTGACTTCAAGCAGGACATTATCAATGACATGGCCACTCAACTAGACACCATGCAAGCCTGAAGGAAGAAAGAGGATGTAGAAGCTATGCTGGCTGAATTATGCTCCCACTACAGGGAGAAGAAAAGAAACTGTAAATGCAAAACTGTTGCATCTGTGGACACTACTTCAATCCCCATTGAGTGCAAAGTAATAGATGAGGAGAATGGAGAAGTCTTTTACATGGCCCAAAGGTGACCATGGGCTCAGAGACAAGGTATACCTCAAGACCCCTTAAATCATTTTGGTTATAATAATAATAATAGTAATCAGTGGCAGAATCAAAACCCACACAATTATGTTCCTCAAGGACAGAATTGGAATAATAACTAGCCCAACTAGCAGCCATAGAATAACCAGAACCTTCAGCAGCCACAATATAACTAGAAATTTCAACTTTATTTTAAATCATATCAACAGTAGTTTAATCCATATCAACAACAGTTTAATCCATACCAACAGTTGCAACTGAATAACCAATGGCAACAACATGGTAACTAGCAACAGCAACCTCAGTGGGGACCCAATCAGCCTAATCAGCAACAAGCTATTATGCCTCCACCTCAGCAACAAGCTATTATGCCTCTGCCTCATGTATCCAATAATAGTCCTCAGAAACCACAACTGCCTACGCAACCCAATCCAAATACAAATAACAAGTAGCAATCATATTCACTGCAAGTGAATGATATCCACCTAAGATCAGGGACCACATTGCCTACACCAAGAGGACCCATAATAACTAATGTTTCTAATACTAAGGAAGCTTCTAACAATCAAAATACTATTCTCCCACCTATTGCACCACCTATTCCAGTTGATAAAATCCCACCTTTTTCACAGAGATTGGCCCAACCTTCAGTATCCCCTAAAGAGAATACTATTGCAAATGACCTGATTGACCAACTGAAGCAAATGAATGTCCAAATACCATTATTAGATGCCCTCAAGGAAATTCTAGAACATAATAAAGAAATGAAGGAAGTCTGTAACAAGAACCTTGGTAGGAAGAAGAAAGATCCTGATACTGCCCATGTTCTTGGACAACTTTCTGATCTCATGCTTAGTAAAGCCTTGATGCCTAAATACCCTGATCCAGGTAGTCCAGTGGTTACCATTCACATTAATGGTATACAAATATAGAATGTATTGGTTGATTTAGGAGCCTTTATTAATATTATGACTATGTATGTGTTGTTAAGGCTTAGTATCATTGGGTTGAGGGAAACACCCACTATTCTCCAGTTAGTTGATAATTCAACTGTCAAACTAGATGGTATGGTAGGGGATATTGTTTTCACACTAGATTCCTTAGACTACCCATTAGATTTTATCATCCTATCTCCCAAAGACACACAAGGAGGGTATCCATTAATCCTAGGAAGGCCTTGGTTAGCCACAAAAGATGCTTTCATTGCATGCCACTCAGGAAAAATGACCATATCTAATGGTATTCATACTAAGAAATTAACCCTGTATTCTCCAGCCAAACCTCAAGCTAAACTTGACCAAGTTGTATGGCCGGATCTAGGAGATACCCCCTTGAAGCCAATTCAGTACAACAACTTATGGTTATTGGTAGAAATCCATTCATGGTCTCACAGGAGGAGGATGACATACTAGTAGCAATCCATACAAACCAGTATGGCTCTGAAGAACCCTCTTTTTATGAACCTAACTATTCTCTACAAACCATATTGCCCAAGAAGTCTTCATCCAAGTTTCCTGCAACACCTGATTATCTCCATACTTTGTTACCCCATGAAATAAAGTCACCTTCTTTTGTATAAGTTGTTATGTTGGATAAAGTTAAAAGAGTGCAGATTGCCTCAGGTTGGGAATTGAATGTCAATAAGAATCTCACTGAATCTCAGATGTCTAGCTTTTTCCAGCTTTTGCATGGGACTATACTGATATGAAGGGGATAGACCAAAAATTATGTACTCATAAGATTTATATTAGTCCTGAGTCAAGACCTATTAGGCAACCTCAAATTAGAATAAACCATGCATTAAGAGATGTAGTAAAGGCTGAATTGCATAAACTTCTCCGAGCTGGCTTCATATATCCCATTTCTGACAGTCAGTGGGTCTCCCCTCTTGTAATCATCCCCAAGAAAGGTGGAAAATGGTGAGTTTGTGTGGAGTATAGGGAGATTAATAAAGAAATAAAGAAGGATCACTTTCCATTGCCCTTTATTGACCAAGTACTTGACAACCTTGCTGGAAAAAAAAAAATTCATTCTTGGATGGTTTTAGTGGTTACAACCAGATCTAGATATCACCAGAAGACTAGGATAAAACAATGTTCACCTGTCCATGGGGAACATTTTCTTATTTTGTCTTACCATTTGGGTTATGTAATGAACTTGCTACTTTCTAGAGGGTAGTGCTAAGCATTTTTTCTGACATTACTACTAACTATGTTTAAATATACATGGATGATTTTACTGCATATGGAACTACATTCGAAGAGGCTAATGCTAATTTGGAAAAAGTTGTACAAAGATATGAGGACTATAATCTCTCACTTAATATTTAGAAGTGTTACATGATGATGGAGGAGGGATTTGTCTTAGGGAATTACCTCTTATCCTTTGGTATCCAAGTTGATCCTGCAAAGATTGTAGTAGTCATCACACTCCTAACCCCAACAAAGGAAAAGGATGTCTAGAGTTTTCTTGGTCATGCTAGTTACTATAGGAGATTTATCAAGAACTTTAGCCAACTTGCCGCTCTATTATATAATCTATTGAAGAAAGAAGAAGAATTTGAATGGACAACAGACTGTGAGTCATCATTCTAGCAGTTGAAGGATGTGTTGACAAAGACCCCTATTCTTAGAGGACCAGACTAGAAGTTTCCCTTTCATATCCACATAGATGCATATGACTATGCAATTGGGGCAGTGCTAGGTCAAAAAGAAGGAATAGTTGACCATGCCATTTATTACAACAGAAAAAATGTGCAAGGTCCAGAACTAAGTTATACTATTACTGAGAAGGAACTTCTTGTTGTAATCTATGCATTAAATAAATTTAGACATTACATAACCGGTTATGAAGTATTTGTTTATACTGATCACTCAGTGATCAAATACTTGATGAACAAAATGGCCATTTCTGGTAGGTCAGCCAGGTGGTTACTCCTCCTACAGGAGTTTGATATAACTATCATTGATAAACCAGGAAAGGCTAATGTTGTGGTTGATTTTCTCTCTAGATTACAAGTTCTTGATGATCCTGCAACAATTAATGACAGCTTCCTGGACGAGCACCTATTCTCTCTTGCAATTTACAATTTGTGGTATGCTGACATCGCAAACTACCTTGCTACAAGAAGAGCACCACCTCATTTCTCACCCCATGAACAATAGCTGCTGGCTGAGAAAAGTTTCAACTTTTCATGGATATCTGGATTTATGTTCTACATAGGTCCTAATCAAGTCACCCGCAAATGTGTCTGCGAAGATGAGACCTATGACATCCTTCACGCATGTCATGATGAGTCATGTGGTGGCCATTTTACCAGAAAAAGAACATCATACAAGGTATTGACAACCGGTTATTATTAGCCTACATTACATAGAGATGCAGCTAAGCATACCCGACATTGTGACTAATGCCAAAGGATCAGACGCCCCACAAAGACTGATGAAATGCCCCTGTAGCCTCAGGTGGTGGTAACACCATTTAACAAGTGGGGCATTGACTTTGTCGGCCCCATTGAGCCATCTTCACATGGTAAATCTTATATCTTAGTATGCACTAATTACGCCACAAAATGGGTTGAAGCAAAAGAAATGAGGCATGCAAGGGACCATAAGGTAGCAAATTTTCTATATGAATTTATTTTTACTAGGTTTGGAGTGCCTCAAGAAATAGTAACAGATCAAGGGGCACAGTTCACCTCTAACCTTACTATTGCATTGATGAATGAGTACACGGTGAGGCATGGTAAATCTTCACCATACCATCCTCAGGCCAATGGATAGGCTAAGATCACAAATAGGGAGATAGAGGCCATTCTGACAAAAATAGTTGCCATTCACAAAATGGATTGGGCTACTCAACTTCCTGAAGCCATCTTGGCTTACCGCACAACTTGGAAAACCATTACTAGATTCACTCCTTTTGAGTTGGTCTACGGGAAATCCACATCCATGCCTATTGAGTTTTACCATAAGACTCTCAGGACGGCATTGGAATTGGATATTAACCTTAACAAAGCACAAGAGGAAAGGCTCCTGTAGCTCAATGGATTGGATGAATACAATAAATTTGCACTTCATAACACAGAACTAATTCAAAAGCAGCGAAAGAAGTGGCATGATAGATTCATAAAAGATAAAATTTTTTCCATTGGTGATTGGGCAATCCTCTATGATTCAAGATATCATCATACTCCTGGAAAATTTCAAACCCGTTGGTTAGGGCCCTATGAAATAGTCTCAGTATTTAATAATGGTGTCGTTTAGCTCTCTACAATTGTTCCTGTTAGATTCAAACTCCTTGTTAACGGGCATCGTCTAAAGATATATCACAAGCCTGAGATTCGTCAAGACTTCCTGCAATAGTTCCAGTAGAACTCAAACAGTGCCCTTCCTACAATAGAAGCATCTGGGTCTTCCACCTAGATTTCTGCCAAGCTATGATTTTATTCTAGCTTCCATAATAAACACTTCACTTTCTTGATTTTCTTTCTTTGTAACAAAAATCTACATCATCTCTCTCTTCCATGTGTTTGCACCACAACATCACTCCATCAATGCATGTCTCCTAGCATTACACTCTTCTTGCAGCGCCTCAGGTTAGTAACACATATTTTTGCACATAAATTATTTTATTCATTTATTATTTTCAAATGAGTGTACTTTTCTTTTTCTATTCTTGCATGCACTTGCCTGGTGGGACCCATGCCTTATACTTAGTTGGGGGAGGGGTTATTTAATTCATGCTTGTTTTAATACTTATAAATTGATATTAGCAAGTGAAAAGGAAAAACTTTATTTCTTCCCTGTCTTTTCATGGTGACCGCCGTCATGTGGGTGCTTATCTATCCTTTAGTGGTTAAGTCATCACAATTTAAAAGTTGATTTGAAAGTAAATTAAAGAAAGGTTCACTTAATAACGACAATTTTGTGATGTGTTCAGGTGGTGAACCTTAACACGCATGAATGTATTTATGAAAATCATTCAAAGTAATGCTTGCTTTCTTAGAATTAAAAGCTATCCTGTACTTCAGTTTTTCTTGGTAGGCAAAACAAAAACATCCTGCGTCCGTAGGAAGGCCTCCATTTTTTTAGTTTTCTATAGAAACTGAGCATATCCTAAAGAGCTATTTTTTTTGTCATTTGCAATGGGAAAAGAACTTCAGAGGCACAAGCCAATGGATCATCAAGTGTTACTTGGGGACCCAGCTACCTGTGAGTTGTTTCAAAAATTAGGATGGCTAGATTACTGCTTAAGCCTTAATGGTTTCAATGACGAAATTGCTTTTCAATTTCTGAATACTTTGAACAATGGGTTTGCAGTAGTGAAAGTTTTGAGGGTTGAATTTTCAGAAGACATCATGGCAGAGGTTACAAAGTTTCCATAGGAAGGGGAAAAGTGGATAAAGGATATCAACTTGCGTTAAGTTAGGGCACAATTTACCCTACATAGTGACCCACAGTTGGAGATTGATAAGAAGTAGGGTACTTCATGAATGTCATTACCTATGGAATTTTTGCAGCCGGCTACATTTATCATATCCTACTTCACTTGTGAGGGATGTTACAAGTACCTTCATGGACTGCACTTTGAGATTCTGAGCACCCTTCGCCATTAAAATAGGCCAGTAAATTTACCTAGTTTTCTTTTCAATATTGTGAAAAAAAAGGTGTCTCTTGTTCAGTTAGGAAAATCACAATCTATTTCCCATCACTGTTTAATTAATTTAATTGTAGAAAGGGAGTTAATTAAATAGTTAATTGGGACTTGGGAGGAATTCATGGCTATGGAAGATTTAGCATCTAGGGTGGTTGGTCTGAGAGGCCAGGGCGTAGGTAGTAGGGTTAACATGGCAACAAAGGTTCATAAATTAATCCATAAAATAGAACCCATTCTTGAAGCATCCTCTTCAAGACCTACCCTATCCCAGAAAAGAGCCTATAATAATAACACTCCTATTTCTAATAAAAAGGAAAGAAAAACTAGAGAAGTTTTTTCCGCTCCTAACACTTCACCGTCTGAAGAAACTAGGTCTACTATTGTAAAGGGAAAGGATAAAACCATAAATACAGAGGAAATGACTCCAGAACAACAGCTAGTTGATAATGCAAATGTGAATAAGATGCCCGAGGAACCCTTGGCTTCTTCCAAGGAGGCAACATCAGTAGAACCTCATGTAGCCATTACAAGGGAGGTGTCCTCCACCAAAAATAAACTCAATGAACCTATGAGTTATTTTCAAACCCCTGTGAGGAAGAGTGCTAGACTTTCTGCTAGTGTTAATAAAGCAAGCAAAACCCTTGATTCAATTATAAATGTTGAATCCTCTGATTCTACAGAAAAGACCTCTTCAGAGGCAATGGCTTCAAACAGAGAAGATAGTGATATCCTAGCCCATGTTGTGGATGATGAAGCTACAGTTGATCTACAAGTTGAATACATCCTTGTGGATAGTGATAAGGATTCTTTAGAAACAGAGGGATTTTGCAATAATTATGGTCAAGATTCTGAT
This sequence comes from Thuja plicata, assembly GCA_018584345.1. Classification (NCBI taxonomy): domain Eukaryota; kingdom Viridiplantae; phylum Streptophyta; class Pinopsida; order Cupressales; family Cupressaceae; genus Thuja; species Thuja plicata. The sequence continues at coordinate 2,819,680 of MU227846.1, forward strand.
GACAGTTTAGAGAATCTTCCTGCTGATGAGTTTCCTACAGTGAATGAGGACATTATAGAAGAAGTGTTTGAGCATTTGACAAAGGATGGATTGGACACATTAGCCAAGGCAACTGAATCATCACAAGTGAATGATTCGATAAAAACCCTTGTCATTTGGAAAGGAAAAGCTTCTATTAATGAATCCTGCCAAGCAGATGACTGAGTAAAAACTTGTGACAAGGGGAAAAGGGCTACTTTCACTAATGTGGAGGAAGTAAAGATCCCCCAAGCTGCATCCGAGTGGATTAATGTTCTTCAACAAGAACCCATGCCACCCTCAGATTTATCCACACCTTTAGTAGCAGGATTGAGTTTGTACTGAAATATCACCTGGGAAAAGACACAATGGGAACTAGAGACAGAGAAATTAAAGAGGATAATTAAGGAGGAGGTTTTTCAACTTGAGCAGAAAGCAAATTAGATTGTAGTATTGGAGAGGAGAATTGAGCATGTCACTGAATTGATTCCTGCAGCAATGGCATGTAGGTCACCTTCTCTAGTTTATGCATTGTTCTTTAAGGAACAATTTGCTAACTTTCAATTGACAAGGATTATTGAGGGATTAAATCCTTCCATTTCTACACCTCATGACTTCTATGATGCCTTCTGGTTAGCACCTATGCCCATCAAGAATCTGTTATGTGAATTATATCTACACAATCTAGTTGTGCCTGACAATAGAGAATGGAATTCACTTCTTTACGTAGGAGATGTGTAGTTGAGGGCATTTATGTCATGGATTCATAATGAGATTAGCAGAGAGCATCAGGCTCTCCCATATCAAAGCAGTGAGATAGACACACCCCTTATGATGAGACCTAAAGTTCAAAGCTCTAGGCAGACATTCCTTGATAGGATCTCAATCATGATGAACCCTAGTGGGTCTCGCAAGGTTCTTCTAGTTAGAGAACATGGATATGAAGATTGGGAACAACATTCTTATCAAGATGTTGAGGCCGTAATTGTAGCTTGTAGGCAGTGGTGGATAAGGATGCCCCATGACTTAAAAATTAGGGAGCCCCATTCTCCATAGAATTTAACTCTTGCTACTCGTCATGTTCCATGGTTTATAATGTTGGGCCGCACACGGCTACATTATTGGATGCCCTTAAGGTTTCAACCTCCAATCTTCCTGCAGCCTTTGCTGGCAGTAAATGAGAATGCAGAAGAGCATGACAAATGTTAAGGAAAGATAGAGGTGGGATAGACTTTGGTACAGCCATGGATACTTCAATTATGTTGTTGATGAACCAGGTGATAAGACCGCCAGTGACCTGAGGCTTAGGGCCAGGATCCAAAATTTCATGATTATTGGGAACCAGGAATAGTGCAGTTTGGGGGAATGATGAGCCTCTCAAAAGGCCATCTTTTCCATGTGTTTACTTTCCTTTTTCAGCATTTTGTTTTCAAATAAGAAACTTTAAACTTATGGTTTTTATATATGTAAGGACATAAGTAGGTAAAATGGATGGTAAAAATATAATGTATTTTTCTTGGAACTTATGGATAGAAGTTGCAGGATATAAGTGATTGCATGGTGAATAGATAGTACTTTTCCCTATGCTATGTTTATGGGTAGACTCCTTCCTGTAGCGGAATGTTGTGCAAGAATATTTAATGAAATCTCACACTTCTTTCTTAGTATTAAATGATAAAATATATTTATACATCAAAATTTATGTATGATAACCATTTTGTAGGAATCAAGTCATGGAACATTGAAGAATTCTAGCATGGCATTGAAAGGATCAACAACAGCAATTACCTTCAAAAGTGCCAGCATAAAGAAAGAAATTAAGTAAGGCGATTGAAGATAGGTGTGTCGTAGAACTCTGATGGAGGAATGAGTCAGTTCAGTTCTTGAGTAGAGACCGTGCGTAGATCTAGAGCCACTGCATGCTATATTCTAGGAAGAACTTGAAGACCTACTATTGTTGTTCGAGATTTCTATTATGAGCACGATGTATCCATTAGTGATCCTAGGTTTAGGTAGTAGTGTAGTTCCTCCTTAAATAAGTGGAGTTCTGTAGTTCCATAAGGAGAGTTAGTTGATATAATTTTTGGAATAGAATTTGACATTGTAGCACTATTTATTTTCCAATTACATTTTCCTCCATGAATGAATAGAGTGCATAATTTGAGTTTTAGTCTCTTATCTTTATTGCATTTCTATTCACTCATCCAAGGGGGCCCAATTGGTGAGTGAATCATTTTATTAGATTAGAAGTTATTTCCTTGCTCATTAAGAAGTAAGTAGAACTCTGTTGTTCTTGCAGCATAGGTGAGAAGACTAACCCCTACTCGTGATTACTATTTTCTTAGCATAATCGCATTCAATTGAGATAGTATAGATTCCTGAAGCATAATGTATTTCAATTTGATAGGTTTAGCCATGAGAATAAAGGAGCTTTGAAGAATATACTTTGCAAACACCATTCCAAGTTTACGTCCCTGATCAATAATTAAATGAGACTAAATAATCTACTTAGTAGCCATTTAGGGTATCCAATCCTGAAGTAGCAGTCCAATGCTATGTGTTTCTGAGATGATTGTTTGGCCAAGCACATATTTAGAGAAAATGAGAATAAACATGCTTTTCTAAAAGTAAAATAATAGTAAGGGTTCAGACCTTGTTGATGCCAAGAGAATATAAAAGGTTAAATGCAATAGTAAATTGCATACATAGAGAAAAGGAAATAACAGTTCCTTTTAAAGAGTAAATAATAGAAATATGCATTGCAGTAATCGACCAACTAAATATAGTAATATTTGTGGGTGTCACAAGCCCGTGATTGAACCCCACAAACATTGTGTCTTACTGGAGTCTGAGTTTGTGGTCAGGCCATTAAAATAATGATACACACCTACTACTATCAAAGGAAGACAAGAAGACCAGACAAATAATAGCTTCAGACATATCTTGCTAAATGTCAAGCCATAGTTAGAAGCACATGATAGTAAGGGGGCGATTATTTACAAACAGTGTGGTTACAAATAGAAACAGACAAAGCAAGGAAAAACCCCAAGTTTGACAGTAAGTAAAAAACTAATGAATGTGAGATTGCATGATTAAGAAGCCGACAATGAAAATGTAACTGCCCCAAATTCTTATTGCAAACAGATGTTAAAGTATAGTTTCATAAACAATAGATCTACATTAACATCTCAAGCTTTCAAGCTACGTATTAAAAGAAAGAGTTCAAACTAGAGTTGGAGCAATAGATAGAAGAAGAAACCCCAAAAAACATTGCATGTGTTATGAAGAAATAAATATCTATACAACACATAAAGTTTAATAGTGAGTTCAAGCGAAAGGGAAAGGAGGAAATTAACTTATCTTGAGGTCAAAGCTTGAGATGAATAAGAGTTAACACCAGTGCCATAGAGATGTCAAAGCCCAAGCTTCAAAGTTGACAGAGAAGACTCTATGTCAAAATCCTAAGCTCCAAGTTCAAAGAGAAGAGTTAAGCTCTAGTCATCATGACTAAGACCCCAAGTCATGCAAGAAGACTCTAGTTTTAATCAGAGAGGAGAGCCCGAAACACTAGAGCCTGAGTCAAGATTACAATGAAAAACTCTAGATTAAACAACCCGAGCTTCAGTAGAGCAATAAAAATATATAATCACCACCACAATCATAGTGGGTGCATCCCCATGCTGTTAGGGTTTCAAACCCTTAGTTTTGTTTACCAAACTCTTCAAATGATTCGATAACTGATGCAAGACAATACGAAACTTCATAAGTTTTGAAATGTAAAGTACAAGGAGTAATTTAATGCCCTTAAATAATGTAGTGGTTGATAGTGAATCTTTTAAATTCACATTCCAAGTGATAGGACAGTTTATGCCAGAACCTCTAAGCTTATGATCCATTTTGAAAAACACTTTTTTGTTTAAAGTAAATATTGTAACCCATGTGTATCATGTCAGTCATATTTACCACAGGGCAAACATAAAGTCATTTATTTTGTATATGTGTTTTGGGGTTAGTTTTTTTATGGGATTTCATATATGTTGGGTTAGACCAAGCAAGAAAGATGTATTTTAAATGTCAACATTACAGGCATAGATCAAGGCATATGTTATGCCTAGTATTTATGGTTTTAGATTGATTGGAGAAGTGTTTTGGAGGAGTCTTTTGGAGGGAGATCTCATTTTTTAAATTGGCTTTAGGGGGTCATTTAGGATATATATCCAGATTTCATATTTGGTTTGAGGGGTTCATTTTTGGTGTAGAATAGTGTTCAAGTGGATATCTTTGTTCCTTGGCATGATTTTACATTATGATATGTAACCATTACATATTTTGAAGTAAATAAAGCAAGTATTCTTATCATTCATATATTTTTTGAGTTTTGATATTCAATCCTATTCTCCATTTCTACATTCAGTGTGATATGTTTTATAGCAAAGTTAGTGAATTGATCTAATTCCTTTTTTAGCTATTAAAATATAATCTATTTGCAGAGATTGTATGTCTGTTGGTAGGTCATTATTAGAGGTGTAAATCCTAATAGTGAGATACTTATGTCAACCTATACGTTGAATAGTGTATGTCCATTTTCAAGTCGCTATATTATATGTCATGTTCATACCTGTTTGAAATTTTGATTACTCTGAAATCAGTTTGGTGTATCACCCCCAATTTTAATTTATTCAATTTTCAAGTTATCCTTTTACCCCTTCTCCTAACTAGAGAATCAATTATAGGTGATATACCAATTCCAATAGGAACCAAAGTAATATCCAGAGATTCCTTTCTAATCAATAGAACCCACAACTAAGGAATGTTTCCATTGTTTCCATGAGATGTCACTGTGCCCTAATACCTGAGTTAGGGTGATATTTCACGTACTTGACAGTTTACATGCAATTAAGTTTATGTTTTGATATGACATGCATAAGGTAGAAAATCAATATGGTCGGTAATGCAAGGAAAGATCATTAAGTGTTAAATGATATAATTTTATAAGGTTACTGATTCACCCCTCCCCTCTTAGTACACACCATTCCATTATTCCAACAATTGGTATGAGAGTTACATCTCTTATTAAGAAAATTTTAAATTACTTGAAAGAAAAGATCATACAATGGAAATGCATAATCTTGATAAGAATATTGAAAATCAGAAGTTGCAGATACAAATCTTCTATGAGAAATACAAAGAAGCAAGAATCAAGATGATAGAGCTACTATATGAAATAAAATTTATGGCATCTTTCTCCAATGAAACAAACTATCATGAGGAAGAGATACCTGATTTATTTGAGTCATCAGGATATACATATAGCAATTCATCAGACACATCTGAAAGAAGTATTATAAGTATGAATGAAATCAATCAACATTTGATAGAACAAAGTAAAGGTACTAGAAATTGGTCAAGAGACACAAATGGTAAGGATGATTGATGTTATGAATAATGATAGACAAGATGAACAAGAAAAAAAATTAGCTATTGATGATAGGAGAAAGATCATTGAGAAGTTACAAGACACACACACACACACACACACACACACACACACACACACACACAGAGAGAGAGAGAGAGAGAGAGAGATAGAGAGAGAGAGAGAGAGAGAGAGAGAGAGACTTACTAAACATCATCATGAGATCACAAATCAAATAGTTCTTATGAGTCATGAGGAAAACAAAGTGAACATAGAACTTAGTAGGAAATTGGCAGTTATTGGTGAACTAAGAGAAGAAAATGAGAGACTGAGGCATGAAGAAAGGATTTTGAAATCGCACAATGATATGATCAAGAAAGCCAAAGAAAGTACAAAAAGAATGGATGATTTTCTAAATGGACAGAGAAGACTCAAAAATAATACCAGTCTAGGGTATACCGAGCATGGAGAATCATCAAACCAAGCTGATAAAAAAGATGGCTACATAAATCCAAGACCAAGGAAGCAGTCCTGCAATTATTGTGGAAAACTAGGCCACACTTCAAATGTTTGTAGGAGAAAAGCTAAAGCTATTTCTAAAGCCACATCTAAATTCATAGGTAAATGTTATAATTGTAACAAGCATGGACACAAAGCATATGAATGCAGATCTAAGGTGAAACAACCAAAGAAGGAATCCTACATGAAAAAATATTGTTCCACTTGCAAAATGCATGGCCACATATATCATGAATGGAGGAAAAAGAAAAAGAAAGCATGGAAAGCAAAAGAACAAGAAAATTGTTGTCAACTAAGAAGATTGGTAATTCATATGTTTGCGATAAAAACACATGGTAAAATTTCACAACATGTGGTAGATATGGACACATAGCTACAAAATGCATGAGAAAATGGATACAAAGGTTAAGGAATTGGACTAACTCTGAAATGGCATGCTTACACTATCATAAGGTTGGTCATCTAAGCAAGGACTGCAGAGACTGAGTGATAGAGTCAAGAACTTTTTTCTAATGGGAATACTGTTGAAGATACTAGGTGACTGAGAAATCAAATGTTGAGGAAAGCTTCAAGAAAAGATGATGCTAGACCAAGCACCATACTTGGTGACATCTCATCCAATGGATTTGGTTATATCACCACCCCCACCTAAGCAAAACAAGTAAGTATGGAACTACACTATACAAAGCTATATCTTACATCCGTTCCAATATACAATGATAAAATTCCAAATTAGCATGAATGAAGATGCACTATTGTATTACTTGTTATGAATTTGTTAATCCAATCTCATCGGTCAATACATACTGAGAATCATCGGTATATATATAAAAGCCAAGTTGTAAATATAAACCGAGCATCATCGGTAATCATGTAAAAATATAATCAAGTCTTTGCTACATATCGAGCACCGTCAGTGAACATGTCAAAGGTCAATTGAGTTTACACTTATCCCGAGTAGTGTATACTCACTGAGCTGAGAAGTTTTCATGATGACCGAGTGACTCTGTCTTGGACCTTAGAGAAGTAGCTGAAGCATTTATTACACCACTTAGGGAGTCATCTATAAAAGGGTGATGAAAATCTCATTCATTCACCAAGAATTTAAGAGCTAAAAGCAGAGAGAAGAATAGAGAAAAGAAGAGAAACCAAGGAGCAAAATGATTGTAGAGATATTCATAAGCACATTCATGGCTATTCTGAAAGATTCCCAACATCCATAGCTAAGATCAAGTGACTATCTAAGACTCACCAAGAAAACATATCATTTACAGAGAAATCCCTAATTCTACGAAAAATGGAAACCACATCATAAGTCACAAAGATCAAGAATACTAAGGACAAGAAGGTCAATCTAATCAAGAATACAACCTATGAAGATCCCAAGTACAAATTTTTCCCAGAGATTGCTTCACAACTCGATGAACAGGGATCATTTTTTAGTATACCTCCTACAGATTTTCTAGTTTAATATGTCCAAGCATATATCCACTGCAAAGTTGCATCAATTGGAGATCTTGAAGATGAAGAAGCTTACAAGAAGCTTTGCAAAATTGGAAAGATTAAAGATAAACACAAGCACATAGAGATAAAAGGGTAAAAAAATGCCCTAATGTTTATGAAAGAGTTCAAAACTGAGTGGATTTGAATAGTACTCAGTTGAGTACATGACAAGAAAATATGGTTGGATGAACCAAAACCAATCACTAAGGATGTAATTCACGTAGTAACCAGTTATCCAGTAATCGACAAGGCAAAAGATCTAAAACATTCTTCTCAATGCAAGATTGAAAAGGTGATAGGTGTAGTATGGGGCGATAGAGGTTTAAAGGTTAATTCCATCATCGAACTAGAGATGAAGTTTGGTGCATGTGTACTAGGATACAAGGTATTCCAATCTAGTTAGTTGAACAACATAGCATGTGGAGTAGTTGACACTGCCTATAAAATTGTAGATAAGGGATTACAACTAGACTTATCCAATCTTTTGCTGAAGCAACTGGAGGAGAACATGAGGACTATTAGATCAGCAAGATCTAATTCATGTAAGTTTGGTTCACTCGTCAAGTGCACATTTTTCTATTTCTATAATTTCTTCCCATCTATCGGTAATGTCAATTGGGACACTATCCAACCAATTACTACACAAATTAGTGAATTTATTAAGTCATTATGGGATAATCTCACATCAGTCATGGATGCACACTTCAATACTTTTAAGGACAGAATGTAGAAGAGAATGGGGATACCTGAATGTATAGTCAAAAAATGGAAGCACTTCCATGGTAGACTATTTTAGCCTTTTGAGTAAGTAGTTTGGGGTCATATAAAGCACCTTGAATGGGTTCTTGATCTAGACGAAGCTTTCCCCCTATTCTGTCCCTCTTTCAACTTCTTTCCAGCTTAATTTCTACATTCTGGACCGCGAACCTGAGATTATAGACTTCAAGATCAGGGTCAACCTTTTGGGTCTATGTCTAACTCAACCCTAACCTAGGTCAAGGTCAACCTCGAGCTTGACCCAGGGTTCAAATTTTAGGGTCTTTCAAATTCTAGATGTCGATCTTTGCAAAAAGTTATTTCCCGCTTCCGGGTCGGTTGTTTCAAGTTCTAAAGCGTTGATTCCTAAATTATATTTAACATAGGTCCTCTCCTAAGGGTAAAGGTTTTAATTTGAATTTAATCCTCCTATGTAGGCCTCCTTATAATATTGTTCCCTAATCTCATATTAAAGGGAAGATTTCTCTCTCATTTTCTCTAAGTCTTCTAAGCATCATTAAGCAATTGAAGAACATTATCAAGTGAAGTCCAAGCAAGCTAAGGAGAAATATTTCAAGCAAGCCTTCATCCATTCTCAAGAATTCAAACATCCATTTTCATGAAGGAGATCCATTGGAGGCCATTGAAGGATTCAAGCTACATAGTGCCCTTTTTGGTGATCTCTCCATCCACCTTCCTCCAAGCCTCTTCCAAATCAAGAACCCATTCAAGACT
>MU227846.1:2843898-2857496 GCA_018584345.1 Thuja plicata
TTCTTTTGAATTTGGTTTTGTAACATCCATATGGAGGGCATGCAATTGGTTTGATGACATTATCATGATTATTGCATATTTTATGAACGTTTGAAGTAGAGTCAACTGTAATTTTGACATACCTTGTCCGCGTAACTGATAACTTGTTGTGTATTTATCGAAATTCAAAAAAAAAAATTTTGATAGAAAGAAGACTCGAAAACGGAGGGCACTGTTATTTTTAAAATTTTTTTTTCTATTTTCTACTATTTTTCATTGAACGTCAAACCTGGAAGTTTATATTTGATAAAAAACCTACATCTGATGCACGTCAAAAAACTTAGACCTAATTAATTCAAAATTTGTCAAATCTATATTCATTAGAAAGCTCATTCAGAGTACTTGTGCGATGCAAAAGGAGGTGTCCCTATTCTTTCAATTGAGCCCCAAAGCCATGAAAACTGTAGATTTCTGTTAGTCATTGCAGATAGCCTCAATTTTGGGGGTTTCGATAGAAAGTACTTTCGATAGAAAGTACTTTCAATCGAAACTAATTAGTTTCGATCGAAAGTACTTTCTTCATTTAACATGCATATGGGTGAAAATCCCATTAAAATCTTTACTAAATTAGTTTCTATCGAAACTAACCTAGTTTCGATTTTGGGGGTTTCGATAGAAAGTACTTTCGATAGAAAGTACTTTCAATCGAAACTAATTAGTTTCAATCGAAAGTACTTTCTATCAAAAGTACTTTCTTCATTTAACATGCATATGGGTGAAAATCCCATTAAAATCTTTACTAAATTAGTTTCAATCGAAACTAACTTAGTTTCGATCGAAACTAGGTTAGTTTCGATAGAAACTAAACAAAAAAGGTAGTTTCGATCGAAATTATTAATGTTTCGATCGAAACAATCAGATACTTTCTATCGAAAGTACCTGACTAAATCCTCCCACCTCGCGGATTCATGAGGAATTTCTTCCTCCGAAAAAGTGTAACCCACTATTGTGGGATCACCCATGTGGTCTGTCATGACTCAACCACAGCATTCTGGACAAGGACTCTGTTCGTAGCTTGTATGTGCATATGCTCTGTCATCAGGCTGAAGGTAATGATGAATATTAAAACTTGGATCATAACATGATGATGATGAATAATTCAAAGCAGTAGGGGCTAAAATAGAGGTAGGTGAGATATTAGAATGCAGAGGATATGAATTTTGGTTATGAGAGGAGATGTGAGAGAAATCAATACCATTGTTGGCGAAATCCATTAAAGTAACATCTTTTATATGTGTTTCCTCTGATAAGGCTGGAAACATTGTCTCATTGAAAACCATATCTCTACTCCTCACAATTTTCTTCTCAATTGGATTCCACATACGAAAACCAAATTGATCTTCTCCATATGCCACAAATATACATCACTCTGATTTTGAATCTAGTTTTCTCCTCTTCTCCTTAGGAACATGAACAAATTTTTGACAACCAAACACCCGAATATGAGAATAAGAATTTCTCTTTCCCAAACTTTCTTCTTTTGGAATGTCGAAATCCCATTGAGATGAGGGACTGTGATTGATTAAATAAACAATGGTATTACATGCTTCTACCTAGAATTCTTTGCTCAGGCCCGCATTAGAAAGCATACATCTAGCTTTCTCAACAATGGTTTGATTTAGTCTTTTCGCTGCCCCATTTTCTTGTGGAGTATATGTGAAAACCTTGATTCTACAAATACCATGGTCTGCACAAAAATTATCAAACTCCAAAGAGAAAAATTCACCCCCATTATCCATCTTTAGACATTTTATTTTATGACCACTTTGATTTTCAACAAGTGCTTTGAAAATTTTAAATTTTGAAAACACTTCAGATTTACGAGACATCATGTAAATACAAACTTTTCGAGTATAATCATCAAGAAAAGTAACAAAATAGTTTGCACCTCCATAAGAAGTTACCTCCGTAGGTCCGAAGACATCCGAGTGCACTAGCTCTAGCGGTGTTGCCTTCTTGTCATGTCCATTCTTCAAGAAGCTGCCCCATTTTTGTTTTCCACAAAGACAATATTCACAGAACTCTAAATCTGTAGATTTTAGACCCAGTAGTTGATCACAGTTGAGCATCACCTCAAGGCCTGTCTTACTCATCTGGCCTAATCTTTGATGCCAAAGAGCTACATCGTTTACCATGACTTTCAAAGCAGCTCCCTCCTCACTAGGATTCTCTAAAAGATACAAACTTTAACCTCTATTTCCTTTGGTAATCACCATAGAACCTTTGGTTACCTTCCAGGAATCTGCAAAGAAAAATGTATGGCAGCCTTGTGTCTGTAACTAACTGACAGAAATCAGATTTCTCTTTAGCTTTGGAATATGACAAAAATCTTTGAGCAGCCATTGGCCTCCTCCTTCCAATGGAAAAACAACATCACCTTTGCCCATAATTTCACAAAAATTATTATCCCCTAAATAAAATTTTCCAAATTTACCTTCTTGATAATTCGTGACAGAATTCATGCAAGAGGTGGCATGAAAGGAAGCACCAGAATCCACAACCCAAGAATTTTCCTTTGTGTCACTTGTAGAAATATTAAAATACCATCATCCTTGTCATGTGCTATGTTAGCTTCGTTGTCCAAAACCTTTTCTTGGGTCTTTTTGTATTTTTGACAATCTCTCTTAACATGACCAACTTTACCACAAAACCAACAACCATTTTGTCAACCTCTTGATTGTGATATTCTTGCGGATTGAAACCTCTGATTGTTGTTGTTTCCACCTATATTATGGCTTCTTCCCCTGTTTTTGGGACTCACCATTGTTAAGGCTTCGCTAGTTGAAGACTCCATATTCTTCCTTCTAATGTCTTTGCTGAGAAGAGTCGCTGAAACTTCATCAAAAGATAACTTTTTTGTGCTTGATGTTGTAGTGCTAACAGTGGTTACAACTCCATCCCAGCTATTTGGAAGAGATCACAACAATAAGACAGCCTTATTCTCGTCATCTTGTTTCATGCCAACCGAATCCGCTTGGCTGATCAAAGTATTGAAATCATTGAGATGATTCATCATGACCTCATCTTCCCTCATCTTCAATTTGTATAACCTCTTCGTGATGAAGACTTTTTTTTGCTACGGATGCCATTGCATATGTGGATATGAGCTTGTCCCATACAGCCTTTGTCATTGCTTCATTCGCAACATTGTACAACACGTTATCATTTAAAAAGAGAAAAAATGTTGCTTTGGCTTTTTCATCTAGTGATTCCCAATCTTCGTTACTCATTGTGCTTGGCTTCTTTGTCTTCCCTTCGATTGCGAGTGAGAGAATTTGCTTGATCAGCAATGATTTCATCTGTATCTTCCATATCCCGAAATTATTCGTAGAAAATTTATGCACTCTCAAATATTCCATAACTTTTGAAGAAATTCTTTATGTTTCTCAATCAGCGGTTCTAACCTGCTCTGATACCAATTGTAGATTAAGAAATGAAAGAAGTATACTGAATTAAAGAAGCAATTACAGCATAAAATGAAGAACACAAGATAAAACCAGATTTATCATGGTTCGGCAAAAGCCTACATCCACACTGAGCAGAGGAATATTATTAAGATTAAAAGTTGATATTACAGCCATAGCCACAGCAATATAAGATCTGTTCACAAAAATAGAATAGCAACAGCCATCGTACTAGATGAAGAGGTGAGACTGTTGGCATTCAACCTTACAATAAATTTATATACTACCAAATCATAGGAGACGTGTTAGTAGCCCCTAAAACTTGGGCTATATGCTCGAAGAAAAACTTTACAAATAAAATGTAGGTACCAACTTATATTGATCCACAGCCAGAGGCGTTGGAAAGCTCCAGCTCCTAAATGCTGAAACAGTCTAGAGATAGGTGCAAATAAAAGAGGGAAACCTTTCTGGGCATTCTAGAATGATCTAAAAAATACAAATTTTAGTTGGAAGAATGGATGAATAGAAAACCTGAAAGGAGAACTTCATGCAAAGATAAATATCGCATACAAACTTAAAACGATAACATCAAAATACATTTTTCTGTAGGGTATTTTTGGTATCTTCCTTATGAAAAAGAGAAACACATACATTTGCAAATGCGCAGCAGGGTGTGCACATGCAGAATGTCGACTCTTAGTCCATTGCTCCTGCTCGCCTCCTCCGTGGTCCACACATAAAACTGTTCTTTAGTATCAAAAATTTGTCGCCATAGAGATTTAAACAATGGCGGGCGAAATAATTTAAAAAAATATGCTAGGCAGGATGATTTTAAAAATATGTTTGGTCGCCATAGAGATATAAAAAATGGTGGGCAGCATAATTTAAAAATATATGCTAGGCGGGATGATTAAAAAAAATGTCGAACATGATAATTTCTAATCGTACGTAACCTGTCATATCACCACAACTATGTTACTATCCCTTGCCCGTACTTCGGTCTACATGTTGTCATATGAGAGATGGGCATGGTATGCTATGATGTTTTTGTCTATTAGAAGCATGCATAGCATGGACGTTTTATCGGGAGATTAGCTAGCGACCTTTTCTGTTAGGCAGTTAATTTAAAAGACGGTTTCATTGAACCCAAGGCAAAGACTAACTACCAGATAGTGTTTGACTCAAACTTAAAAAAGTCCAAATATTTTGAGGCCGGTGTTATACCGAGTGCCAGTGAACGCGATACTCTTTTTCGTGCAGACCTGCTCGGATTTTATTGTTTGTTTTCTTCCGAGTAGGATTCGTACAAGTCCAAGAAATGTTGATTAGCTAGTCTAATTGTTCTCTGGAGTATAACGGTCAAAGGACATGTAATTACCACTAAAAAATCCCGTTGCAAGAAGAAGTTTAGTCGCTAATGAATGGACTAACACCCACCATTGACAATAACTTTTTGCTTCCTTTCGTTTGTGATGATTCAGAGGAGAAGATAAACTTTGAGCAGAATGTAAATAAAGAAGCTCCCATCTCGTCCACTCCGCCATCTTATTTTTCGCTACCATCTCTATTTGATGTGGTCGACTGGCTTATTTAAATTGTTAAGTTTAATATGTTTTTTCTTCATTAAGTAATAAATAACGTGGAATAGGGATGACTATAGTTTCATGAAGTTAATCAAACCTGTATATATGGATCTTTTACCCCCTCTTTTATCAAGACAACTAGAACATTAAAGTTTTTACTTGTTTTGTGCTGAATAGATCACCATTACAAATCTATATGGTTTTTTTCTTTCAATTATCTTTTACGATATTAGAGCAAGGCAAAAGTAAACGAAAATCTGACTTAGTGGTAAAGTTTCTATTGTAGACATCTAAAATAGTGTTGAGTTTAAATCTTCTAAAAAATGATAAAAGAATAGTTGTAGAGATCATCACTTGTGATCTAGTAGTAAAACAAGACACTGTATGCACCCTAAAATGGTCGCCCAGACTGTGTGCCCCATTTCTCATTTTATCATTTTATCAAATTCCTGAATCAATGCTTTGCAACATTTTCAATTCAAATCAATTTTCTTGATCAAATTGTAATTAATTCAATTATTCAATTATTTCAATATTTCCTAAGGTTTGATTATTTTTATCTAATTAAAAGATTTAATTTTCTTTTTAATTAAATAAAATTTGTCTTATTTAATTAAAATAATTAATCTCCCTTTTAATTGAATAAAATTCATCTTATTTAATTAAAAGTAAAATTCTCCTTTTTAATTAAATAAAATTTCTCTTATTTAATTAAATTCAATTTCCCCCATTTAATTAAATAAAATTCTTCTAATTTATTTAATTGAAAGAAAACCCCTCTTTTAATTAAATAAATCAAAATCCCCACTTAAAGCACTTTATTTGTTGAAAAAGACAATAAATTAAATAAAAATCCCTTGTTCTTCACACCTTCCTAAGTGGTGGGTTTTTGCCTCTTAATCTCAACCATTGATTATTTCTTTTTACCTCTTAATCTCAACCATTCACTTTTCTTTATAAGGAAATCTCTCCTTCTCATTTTGATATTAGGTTTTCATAGTATTGTTATGCTGCAAGTTTGGAGAGCAATTTTGGAGGAGGATTTGAGCACTTGAGCTTGGATATTGCAACTTCTATCTTCTTGTCTCATTCTTCTTGCATTCATGGCTACTCATATAGATTAGATTCATGTTTATTTTCATAGATTAAACTTGCATTTGTATTTCCTTTCATAGATTAATCATGCATTGTTATCATTTAGATTAATTTCCTTTCATGCATTGCAATCATATAGAGTAGATCTCATTTTCATGCATTTGAATCTCTCGTTTCATGGTGTACTTGCATAGGCACTAACTAGGTCAATCTAAGGGCCTCCATTTCACACCTTTGCACTCCATGACTAGAGAGCTATGGATCGATATTTCAGGCCTCATTCTTGAGCAACCTTTGATGAAATGATTCATAGAAGTGTGTCAACATTTTAGCACACAATTTTGGCGCCTACTGAGTGGCAGAAGATTCATTTTCTATATTTTTAGCTATTTTTCATCAATTTATTCTCAGATCTAAAATTTTTGTCTTTTTTGTACTTGCTATTTTTGTCTGCAGAGAAAGTTCGCGCAAGCTTTTGCGGGTCTTTGCGCGAGATTGTGCTGGATCTAGTGTTTTATCATGCATCAATGTGTACTTCTTCACGCAACGCAACATTTACTCACACGATATTCGGCATCAGTGCTGTGATTTGACTATTTTTTTGTTTCTGTACCCTTTTTTACTACCTGTGCATTCTATCACGCGAGCTTTCTATTTCCTCGCGCAACACTGTCATTTTCTCACACGGCTCTGTGTACTTTCTCATGCAAGGTTGCATACCAGAGATCTAATTTTCATTGCTACATTGCTATATCTCTGATTTTTCATGCTAACCACTAATGTTTACTATTTCTAGTGGTTTGTGATTTGTTGTTGTTGTTGCTGTTGCTGATTTGGACTTGCTTGGATAAACAACAAAATGATTCGCGTTGCATTGGATTTGAGGTATTTTGTTGATCTCTATAACATTTAGATTTTGGAAATTAAAATGAATATCTCATGTGTCTAGCTTGAGTGTTTCTTGCTTTCATAAATCACATTTCCAATTGGTTCTCTAAAAATGGACCTAGATTTGCTTTCTTGCATATATGTTTCACATAGTAATTAGGCCCTATGAACACTATTTGTGGTGATCTTGAGAGAGTGGGCTTCATTCACTTGTTTTACATGCGAAGCTCTTCTTGACAATAGATCCCCTTGTAGGTAGGGAAGGATTTTTTTTTCATCTCATTGGTCAACTTTGTTTGGACCTCAACTTTTGGAAATACTTTCTCTCTTTGGGTGATTGGTTTCATTTGTTGTTGTGTGAGCCTTGAATGAGGTGATTTCAAATTAGCAAGTCAATGAATCATGTTTTCTATATTTTGGTGAGGTGAAGAGGCTATAGGATTATGCTCTTTTCCCTTTTGGGAGAATCAGAAACTTGGAACCCTTGAATCTAAACTAAGTCCCCATGTGGTCCATATTGTGAGTCTTCCTTATTAGAGAGGGTTAACCGTAGTGGACATTACCTTTATTGGGTCAACCACGTGGACAGAACCTCAAGTGGTAATAGCCATTTTCACCATGGTAGTGACAACCTCTATATAAATGTCCTTGTGGAAGAAATCTCCATGGGTGTAGTTTCTTGTGGATTGTTAGATCTCCTCAGCAGCTCCTGATTGATTAAGTTCTTAGACTGTGTCAAAACCTCGGTGCGGCAGGATTGGATTTCACCCACTTTAAGTTGCAAAAGTTACAGAGTCAAGCCATTACTAAGAACTCTAGTGCAACCAAATTTTTCTTTCATAGGACTATGTGCGTGATTCGAAAATATTTGAGAACATACACAAGTAGCATTCTTATGGAGCATAATTACTATGACACTATCTATGTTTATGTGCAAGGTTTTTTTGTCCCTTAATCATTGTTTGAAGACATGATTTTTTGAACTCCCTGATTGCTTTCTTACGTGATTAATTCATGATAAAATCTATTAATGACCTAGTTGGTTATTTAAAAAGGCAAAAACTAAAGTTTTGTGTCCTTTCCTCACGCTAGAAAACTATTTTATCACGCTGTCCTCTGCATTCTGTCGCGCGGATGTGAATTTCCTCGCGTGACATAGCATTTCCTCGCGTGAGACAACACTTCCTCAAACGAAATTGCCTGCCAGTGAGCTATTTTTTGTTTTCTCCCACTTGCTTGCTTGTTGCCAACTTGCCAAATCTGAGTTTCTAAGTTATGAAAATTTCAATGTATCTCCCCAAAGAGTGTCATAACATGTTTCTCAACATCCAAATGAACTTAAATGGTATCAATTTACACAAAATGACTCTTGGTCTTCTTTCTTCTACATCTCCCATGTCTTCCTAGTCTTCCATTTCCATTCTTTATCTTCTTCTTTCATGCTTCTTCCTCTTCTTCCTAAGATCTTTACATCTTCTTGATTCTTTTCCTCTTACTATCTAGTCTATCTTCTTCTATTTTCATCTATTCTATCACTTCCATTATTGATTCCTTCTCTTCTAGAACCATGGATCTCCGCTATCTTCTTAGGAAAGGTCTCTTGACAATGGATGATATCACACTCATTGATGAACTCATGACATGTCGTTCTTCTAGATGTTACATGAGTAATGAATCCATAGCAAAAATACAATGAAAATTGAGTGATTTAGATGTCTTCACTGATATCGTAGAAATAATCTTGTTACAATCTCCTTCTTCTAAACATTTTTCATCTTTTAAGACTTCTCATCATTCCTTGTCATCCAAATCTTACTCTTCTTCTAAGTCTTTTCATCATTCTTCATCATCCAAATCTTCTTCTTCCACTAGGTCTTCACCTTCTTCTTCACGATCTTGTTATTCTTCTACTTTTTCCAAGGGTCATACTTATAATCAAATGCATACCATAATGAGCAACGTGATAATGCTTGTGATACCTCTTCCGTGAAGAATGACATGCCTATCTTTGATGACTCTGAGGATCCCATTTATTATGACTCTGATGAATTTGATACCTATTCTGATGATGGCTATTATGATGAAATACACAGAAATGATTATGACACTTCTATTCCTAAGGGTCCTCCTCGTCATGTGCTCGTGCTTACTAGGGGTGGGGGTTCTGAGTGGAGAGATTGTGATGGTGATCCATATGATTTTGATTTTAAAAAAGAATTCAATGAATTTTGTGAACATTACCTCTTTGATGCTTCTATTGAGGAAGAGAAATTTCACTGTGCTAGTTATAAATTTCAATTCCATAAGAGTTTCTCCTCTAAGTATTCTCATATTGAAAATAAAGATTGCACTCTCAAGCAAGATCATGTTAATGATGAACCATTGTTTTGTGATGATTCCCTTCCATCCTCTACTTCCTCCAATACCCATAAATCTCCTAAATTTTCCAAATCTTCCACAAATCCTTCATCCAACAGAATTCCTAATGCTTTTCATGCAGTTCCCTATAGTTATCCTCAAGGGCTACCTATTAAAGAAACTCAAGCTAACCTTTACTTGGCTGCAAATACTCTCAATAATGTTAAACCTAAAGAGCCTAAGCCTTTATATTCTATCATGCCTACTTCATCTTATCCTTCCCCATCTCTTCCAAAGTCTCCCATACAATTCTGACATGCTTCCTTGTCCTTAGAAGTGGCTCCATGTAAAGAGGACTCTAAAAATGATAAATAAAAAAATATAAAGAAAGATCAAGATCAAGAAAACTCCATGTCATCCAATCCTTTTCATGATGTCTCTTATTCATCTCATGGTTCTTTTGATCCCTTACACCCTTTCTCATTCATTCCACCATGTCTTAAGTCTTCTCCTAAGCAAGATCAAGTTACTACTTACACCGTTGAGCTTATTGACAATCAAAATAACCTTACTACACTTGCACTTTCCAAAGATGATACTTCCATTAAGGTTATTAAAAATGGTGTTGTTACTTCCAATGTCGAGTCTATTGAAAACCAAGAGAAAAATTACGTGATTATGCTATCCAAAGATCCTTGTCAAGATCAAAGTCTTCCATCTTCTTGTTCTACCACTCCATATTCACTTCCACTTTCTACTATTCCTAAGTCTGTTCAAGCTTCAAACAATCCTATCAAAGAAGGTGCTCCTATTCAAGATGTTTACGATCCTATTGAAAATCCTAATGCTCACTCTAAAGATGTTGATATCCTTGGTTGTGATATACATGTCGATGAACTTAGTGATTATCCTTTTGCATCTTCCACATCCATCCTTGGACCTCCTCCACCAATACTAAGGGCTTCACATTTCCCTTCCATCTTGGGTCCTTATGTCCCTTCACTTTCCCCTCCTAACTCTCCTAATTCATCATCCATCTTGGGTCCTTACGTCCCTCCATCTCCTATCTTTCCTTAAGATTAACATAGATGCATACCCTTGAATCCTTTTCATCCATCCACCCATCTAAACTAGTCATATTCTTCTTCTTCCTCCACAAGTCCCAAGTCTTTTGGAAGAAACTTGAATGTTCAATACAAGAAAAAGAATCAATAAAAGAATCCATCAAAAAAAGAAGATCACCATGTCTCCTATAATTAACATGGGGCATAAAGTCAAAAGAGATATCTAAGAAGAAAACTACAAGACAAGTATGGTTTCCAAAATCCATCATTGAAGAGATTCTCTCTAAATCAGAAAAAAGAAATGAAAATCATATGGCTATATGGATTCCAAAGTCTCTCTTGAAAGAGTCTCATGTTGAAAAACAAGTGAAGTTGACATTCAAGCTTCCAAAGGCTTCCACTTCATCTTCTTCCAAAAAAATTCTCTCATTCCATGTGCCTAAACCGCAACCTCTGTTATCCATTCACCATATTCCTTCATGTATTCCTCCATTCACATTCCCTACTCCATTCTCTCACAAGCCTTCAAGGTGTGTATTGACATTGATCTTGCCTTCCTTTCTGTCTACCCTTTCACAATTCTTCTATTCACTATCCTTCTAGCTTATATCCTTTTTCCTCATTTGTCTATTCCTCCTATCTTCCAACCTCACTTGCTTTGCATAAAACCTTATCCTCCATTTTTCTCTTTCATCTTCCTTTTCCTATCGGTATCTTTGAGCATATCATTTTAGATCCTTGGTAGATCATGGTTTATCATTTCAAGGAGCATTATCTAAAAAGCTTTCCTTCCTCCAAAAAATTCAAAAAAAAATATAAAATTAAAAAAATTAAAAATTCAAAAAATATTAAAAAAATAAAAGAAAAAAAATAAAAAAATAAAAGAAAAACAATTTCATCCTATGGTGAAAACCACTCCCTGGTGGCACCTTGGATAGGTACCATAAGGAAAACCTGGCAATCAGGCATCATGCATAGTTCTTCTACATCTTTCGTCCATTCTATATTCTCTCTTTGATCTTGACAATGTTGATCTATACACGAACATTTGGGCTATCTTGTGAGTTATCTTACGATGATCTTTCTTTCATTCCTTTCATGTTTAGCCTTCATATCCATCTTCCTCTATTCATTTTCATCTATCGCTATCCTTTTCCCTTTGGTCTTGATCTGAAAAAAAAAATAGTAAAACACGGTACTATGAAGCCTCTTGACATGTCTACTCCTTTGGACTGCATCCTTTCCTACTATTGCATTATGCTTTTGTGACTTATCCTATGCTGACCTTTCATTCTTGTCCAAATGTGCTTTGCATGATGTTTCTTTTATTTTCCCTAGCTTGGGTACTCTTGAAGAGTTTGCCTTTGAGGATTTCTTCCCTTCATTCTCCTTCATTCTCCTCCAAAATTGCTTTCCTTCATTTTCATGTCTTCCATCTCTTCCACCAGCTTGCTAATCCCTCCTGTCCTCCACCTTTCTAAGCATTGGGACTGAACGATGTGATATTGCTTGGGAGTATGATGCCCATTTTGTCTGGGGGCATCTTTTGTACATAATTATTGATCCTCAAAAAATCTAAAAAATAATATATTGTCAAAAATTCTAAAAATCAGAAAATGTCCTGAAAAAATGATCATCTTAGTGAAAACCTAGCAATAGGTGCTTTGATGTATCTTCAAAAAAAATTATATATTCCAAAATACAAAAAAAAAAAAAAATTCAAAAATTCAAAAAAATAGAAAAAGTGCCTTGGTGAAAACCTGGAAACAGGCACGTTGGTAGCAAAAATTCAAAAAAAAAATTGTTAAAAGTCCTGAAAAAAAAAGAAGAAAACAATGAAAAAATAAAAGAGAAAAATTGTAATAAAATCCAAGTGGTGAAAACCTGGAAACGAGCGCTACTTGAGGCCTTTGCACCCCTATTTCTTAGCGCATGTCCTCAACACTTAGCCTTTCTCTATCATGCCTTGTCCTTGTTGCCTTGGTCTGGAATTGGTCTTTGTCCTTGTCTAGGGGGCATAACTATGTTAGCTTTGGTCTCTTGGACGCGTTAGTCTTTAGGACACCTCACAAATGGTGTATTTTTACATACAACCCTTGACATCGAGTGTTTTTCAACACTTATTAGTTTGGTCTTATCCAGTTTTGTCATGTGGTCTCACCTACTTGCAAGCATTCAATCCTTATCCTCAAAACTTAGTATCAATTAACACGCTTAAATTTTTAAATGCAACACTTAATGCTTGAGCTATGTCATGATATTTTCTTTGTGTGCTGACTGTTATTGATTTTTGTTGAGTGTCCTTGTTTGATAAGTCTCTCCATGATGCATAGCTAGAGGACTTGGGGCATGGGGCTTTTTTTTCTTTGCTTCCTGCTTTATACTTTACTATTTTTAGACAACCATTCTGTTGGTCATCCTGCCTCTATGCCTTGATGTGAGCGTGGTTTTTGCTACATTAAATTGGGTAAGCTAACATCAAATTCATCTTGACCTTTATGTCTTTGATGCTTATGTTAGAATCTTTCCACATTTCAAATCCGACATACATCACATTCATATCTTCATAGTTTCACTCGTGACTAGTGATGGTTGTGTGATGTTTCCGATATAAATTGCATTCATATCTTCATAGTTGCACTTGTGACTAGCAATGATTGTGTGATTTTTTGATATCCGTTAATAATGGTCCAATGATGAAAATAAGTTCCTTAACATTCTCTAATGAATGATGAACA
The DNA here is from genome assembly GCA_018584345.1 of Thuja plicata. Classification (NCBI taxonomy): domain Eukaryota; kingdom Viridiplantae; phylum Streptophyta; class Pinopsida; order Cupressales; family Cupressaceae; genus Thuja; species Thuja plicata. Next base: position 2,857,068 of record MU227846.1, read on the forward strand.
CAAATTCCTATGTTACAGTTGTTCTTTTGCAAGTACACCTTTGCATTTTCATATAGCTTGCATTGTTAGACCTCATGTTAGTTTGCATTTTTAGGCTGCATTAAGAGTTTGAGAGGGTTTCCTTTATCTTTCTTGTGGACTTTTAATCAGCTGTGGTCATGTTTGATCTTCATTTCCTTATCTTCTTTCGTGATCTCATTCAAAATTTTCAATCTTAAACAATTGATTAATTTTGGGGCATTCTATTTTTTTAAGGCAAATTCTCTTTCTTCTCTTAATTTCTTTCTACCTCTTCCAAAATTCTATCTTCCATTCACTTTCACCCTTCTTCTTCTTCTTCTTCTTCTTCTTCTTCTTCTTCTTCTTCTTCTTCTTCTTCTTCTTCTTCTTCTTCTTCTTCTTCTTCTTCTTCTTCTTCTTCTTCAACCT
>MU227846.1:2871015-2917466 GCA_018584345.1 Thuja plicata
ATTATTATTATTATTATTATTATTATTATTATTACTATTACTATTATTATTATTATTATTATTATTATTATTATTATTATTATTATTATTATTATTATTATTATTATTATTATTATTATTATTATAAGAAGACATTAACTTATGAATATACGTTAAATAATTCTTATTATCAAGTATTTTAATTTCATATTATATTAATTACTCCAACCAGCTATTATTGTATAAAAGATATAACATTCAATCATAGCAGAAAGAGAATTACCACTCACATAAACCAATCCTCAAACAAGACCTATGGATCAATAATTCCTAAAAATCATTTTAAGACAACATAGCTATCCCAGTAATAAAATAAATTACCATCATGCCAAGGAAAACATATACACGACTAAATCAAGAGTACCCAACCCAGGTGAAAATTATCATAAGAGAAGGACCAAAGGTAGGTTTATTCTTGCAAGAACATGGTACTATCTCCGTAACAACAACAACAACAACAACAACGATCAAGGATTTTGAGGGCATGTTCAGACTTGTGAAGCTAGGTTGAGTCGATGCTCAGTACCTTCAAGCCTACATCACATAGAAGAAATACATGTGCATGGATATACATATAAAAGAAGACATTGCAGACAAATGACCAGGATTGATACATCATGTGGACCTCAGCTATCTGAGTAACTACAACTTCGTCCTAACTCATGACTACACAGATATACACACAAAGCATGTAGCATCATTATAAGGATGGTTAGAATCTTGACCATTAGGTTAGTCTATAATCAATACTAATAATAAATCAACATAATCATGGGAAATATACAAAATCATCAAGTGTGATACAAGATTCATCAAAAGTAACCTTAATTGAAGAAAGTATAAATAATCACTTATATATATCCATCAAGTACATATCATATAACATCCTAACTATATTCAGAAAGGTCTTGAAGGTCCTGAATACATACATGAAGATAAATACATACAAAAATGATACCTTTAGACAATATGTCTAATATCAGAATCCTCAATTACTAGCATATGAAATCATTATAAACAAACTATAGGAATAGATCAAACAAGTATCATGAACAACTTAAGCAGTGAAAAAACATCAAAAGATCTTACTTCTTTCAAAAGAACAAAACTTATTTTAGGGTTAAACATAACTATCAATTCTTAAAAATAATATTGTTATTTCTTTCAAGATTCAACTATGTAGTTTTTAAGTCAACGTCATTGACCCATTTTTCATGAGTTTTGGTTAAGAGGAATTTATCTCTCATGAGAATGTGTTACACCCCGCCAGGGAACCTAGGTGGACAAGCCAACTAACTACTAAGAGATGTGAATTTTTTTATTTAAAAAATTACAAAATAATATAAGTCCTCATAGGTTCCCTAACATTTCTATTCAAGAAAGATAATCTAATCTATTCACTTATATATACGAGTTACCCATTATGTCATTGATTGATTGATTAGTTTAAGAATACTAATCCATTCCTTTACTTTTAACTTTAAGTTCCAGGCATAATTTTACCATCATTCCTAATATTTTGAAATGAATCTATGTGAGTTGTCCTTTACTTAAACTCGTGTCATTATTTATACTATTCATTCATCTATTATCGTTTATATCACTTTTAATTTAAGAATTCAGGTGAAAGATTGACATTCATTAGGTATGCAGTACCCTATGTATTTTAATATTCTATACGCATTTGAAGTACATAGTAAACATAATCTAATATAGAATTCTATACCTATCTTATTTCATTGATTCATGATTTCATAATAATTTCCCACAACCTTACATCAATATATAATGCATTCATTCCTAAATACATTATTTCATACTAAGTCTAAGATCATTTCTTCGATTGCATAAAGTAATAGAAGATACATGAATAAATAACCTAAACAGTTATCTACCCATTCCTTATACATTGCCTTGAATTATATTGATATACATCATATCATCAGATACAATTATTTCCTTATAAGAGCTTACAATTAGAAGAATGCATATGAATAAGTACATCTTTATATGTATACAATAAGAAGTATTCAAAACTACAAATCTAGAAGGAACATGAACCAGGAACATCCATCTGACTATGTACTATACCTCGATATCATCTAAAGATTAACCACCCAACCACATGGATCCAAAAAGAGTCCCCTCCCCTGTGCTATGAGACAGAAACCAAGGTCCACACAAGAGGGTAAAAAATAGGATACTCCTAAGGTGATTATAGCCCTTCCCAAAACATAAGACAAATAAAATCACAAGATGACCATAAGAACCACCCAAAACATTATCAACATTGGTAGAGACTCTAAGCTACAAGATAGGTGAGTTTCCTCAAATTTACCTCACCCCTTGAGTTATCCTAGTACTAGCCACTCTGGGCCCCGACCCCTAAGTAGGCACATGTGGAACAGAATATCTTTTGTGAGGACAAGGTTGTACAATTGTGTAATCACAAAGGCACCTTATCCCACTCCCATCCCTAATCTATACTAGCACTATAGGCATGGGTGAGGCACAAATTAATCTTGATTAGTGTGTAATTTCACCATTCCCAGTTTATTTATGTAGGTTATCACTTGATTACAAAACTCATCAGTGGGTTATCCTGGTACTAGCCACTTAGGGCCATGATCGCTCACTATGAGCTAGTCACCTAGTGTAGTTAGGTTCCCTAATCCAAATAAAATAATCACAAGAACATAAGGAATCCACCATATATTGCACATGCAGCCAAAAGAATTTCATAATATCAAATAATTGAGTTTAGGAAAGCACTAGTTGTCCTGAATCCTCTGGATAACCCTAAATCACAACTAGGTACATAGACAGATAAAACACATCCAAATTTCATCAAATGCATAAAAAGGGATTCTAAACAACATAATTACATCAATTACCTCATTGAAACACAAATCATATCATCATAACATCATTGGATTGGGTTTAGGAGATCATTGATTGTCCCTAATCTACCAGACAATCCTAAACCCTAATCTGGTATCCAAATCATAGATAAGACATAAGAAGACATAAAAGTGCAATGTTCATAATCAACATAAAGCTTTCTAAAATAACACATAACCAGTGCCTCTGGTACCAACTCAAACCAAAAAACATCATAATAGGATCATGTTGCAGAAAACATGTTGATTCATCAAATTTTGCTAAGTGTGAAATTTTCTAAAAACCTTCAAAATATAGAATCCTTATTTGAAATCCAATGTGGCTAAGACATCTCTCAAACATCCTGAAAGTATTACATAAAATGTAACTTAAAGTATAAGAATGAAAGAGTATGTAGCTTATACTTAAATGTTACATTTGATGTTTTATCTTGAGGCTGAAATTAGACTGATAGAAACAAACTGACCTAGATCCTATCCATCACAATGTACAATCCCAGATGAAACATATTAATTTGTGACATCAAGAATTAATTAGGTTACTTCCATGATGAAAACAATGTCTCCACAAAACAAAAACACCTCGAGACCTCAGAAACCCTAATTTGTGGCACTTGGCCCTTAAGGTGCACAGTTGGAATGACATGTTGTGTAGTTGGTCATGATCTATGTAGTTGTTCATGAATTATGCACACTTGGTATCATGGGCACTTGGTTGAATGCTTTTTATGTAGTTGGTCAAAAAATGAGAAAAAAATAAAGAGCAACATCTAGATTGCTCTTGCGGGATGAATTGGGAAAAATGGGGTCACTAAGAGCATAATCTGAAGGAGAAGACCCATTTGAGATATCCTCATTTCACTCATGTAACACCAATCAAACCTACTCCCACCCCAAGCTCAACTGGAAAATTTTCTAGGAACAGAGATGGGTATCAAGGAAAAATGCGAGAGAAACTAAATGAAATGACAGTGAAATGAAAAACAACCAATTCTTGAGTACTCTAATGACCCAAACCAAATACAAAACTCACAAAGGGTTCTAAAGATTTAATATGATGCAACAAAGAATTCATGAAGGAAATACATATTTTTCCCATGTATAAATATTTGATCATCTTCGAAGACATCACTAAAAATATTACCACATGTTCCTTTCACTTAGAATAGAAGAAGAGAAACACACACCATACCAATTAGATATAATATACACATTCCTTCAAGTATTAAAATCAAACATTCAACATAGAAAGTTTCTTCCAGGGAGAAGCCTACTTGTGATCCTATAGAGAAACCTTGACAATGACCCTTCAGAGACTCCTGCAAGCTTTAATCCTCCATAGAATCTAATCCTCTCAATCCTTCTACCAGCCACTCATCCAATCCAATGTCATCACTGAAATAACTCTCATGCTTCACTAAACAAATATAAATATCTCTCTCTACTCAAGCCTATAAAATCTAAGAGTCTTCTCCTTCCTTTTTAGAATCATCTTCATCTCTGAGAAATCCTCCCATAAATATCTTACAGGAGTGGTTGCAAAAAAAAATCTGACTGTTGCAACCATTTGTAACTAAAGGTGAGTTAATAGTTTAGGACTACATTATTTAGATATTAATTTATTCCTTAGTTGTAGGATATTCACCAAGATAATTTACTATTATTACATTATATAGAAAAGATAATTTTAAAATAACTTTAATACAAAGTATATATATACTATCTCTTAGTTTACTTTTTTATTTACCTTGGCCAACAAGGAATTTCTCTCAAGGTAAATATTTAATGATTAATATATAGTTTAATATTTCCATATTACCTTTATAATTTATTTAATAAATTATAAATACATATAATTATTTAATTCCTAACTTTGTGTATATACAAACATATGCATATGTGTGCACCCATATGCCTATGTGTAGATATACCTTTTAATTATTATTATTATAAGAAGACATTAACTTATGAATATACGTTAAATAATTCTTATTATAAAGTATTTCAATGTCATATTATATTAATTACTCCAACCAACTATTCTTGTATAAAATATATAACATTCAATCATAGCAGAAAGAGAATTACCACTCACATAAACCAATCCTCAAACAAGACCTACGGATAAATAATTCCAAAAAATCATTTTAAGACAACAAAGCTATCGTGGTAATAAAACAAATTACCATCATGCCAAGGAAAACATATACACGACTAACTCAAGTGTACCCAACCCAGGTGAAAATGATCATAAGAGAAGGACCAAAGGTAGGTTTATTCTTGTGAGAACGTGGTACTGTCTCCGTAACAAAACAACGATTGAGGATTTTGAGGGCACGCTCAGACTTGTGAAGCTAGGTGGAGTCGATGCTCATTAACTACAAGCCTACATCACAGAGAGGAAATATATGCGCATGCATATACATATAAAAGAAGACATTGCAGACAGATGACCAGGATCGATACATCGTGTGGACCTTAATTATCTAAGTAACTACGACTTTGTCATGAATCATGACTACACAGATACATACACAAAGCATGTAGCATCATTATAAGGATGGTTAGAAGCTTGAGCATTAGGTTAGTCTATAATCAATACTAATAATAAATCAACATAATCATGAGCAATATACAAAATCATCAAGTGTGATACAAGATTCATCAAAAGTAACATTAATTGAAGAAAGTATAAATAATCACTTATATATATCCATCAAATACATATCATATAACATCTTAACTATATTTAGAATAGTCTTGAAGGTCCTCAATACATACAAAAATGATACCTTTAGATAGTATGTCTGATATCAGAATCCTTAGGTACTAGCTTATGAAATCATTATAAAAAAACTATGGGAATAGATCAAACAAGTATCATGAACAACTTAAGTAGTCTGAAAACATCAAAAGATCTTACTTATTTCAAAAGAAGAAAACTTATTTTAGGGTTAGACAGATGGGGTATTACAGAATGAATGGACTACTTAGCACTCATTGCATGCAACTAATGCTCATAGAGTTGAAGCACCAAGACTTCCCATGAGGTCACCCATCCTATTACTAATCCAACTCAACCACACTTAACCACAAAGTTTCCTCTAAGATTAAGTCCACTTCTCTTGCAACCCCATTTGCAAAACCCTCTGCAAGCGTTCCAATTTGATTTGCCTCTTTAATATGAGAAACATGTTTGGATCAACTTTTTGAAGCAATTTAAAGACATGTATGAGATAGGATTCCTACTCACAAACATAGAATCTAAAATCAATTACATATAGATCAAATCCTTAACCTAAAACATCAACACAAAATCTAAGAAACTAATTATAAATCTAAAAGCTCAAAGACTCCATTTGAAAACCAATTCTAAGACATCACTCGAGTTAAGAGGAAAAATCATTTATTCTACAAATTTAAATTTTAACAACCTATTATATAAAAAAAAAAAGTGGCCACTTAAGCAAGCTAATTTTTAAAATATCGTTTTATTCTTATTATTCCATATAGAGATTATAGATGAAAAACGATAATGATACACTAATTAACTTTTTATCTATGGCGTGCCTTCCATAGAGCTAGCTAACCAATATCGAAGACAGTTTAATTAGACCTCAAGGTTAACTAGATAGGATAAAAGTAGAACGTCCCCATGTCCAAATGTTTCGAGGCCAATTACGGTGATGCCAAGTGTTGCATTCTCCCATGCACACTTGCTCGGATTTTGTTGTGTGTCCTCTTCGTCGAATTACGATTAAGACAACCAAGGTCAAAGGAATCTTGATATTCAACACCATCACGGTCAAGTCCACGCGCAGTTACAACTTATAAGGGCGTCCCCAAAAGAAATTTAGCCACTAACGAAACGAAAAACACCCACCATTAACGACATCTTAATGCTTACTTTCGTTTGTGATAATTCTGATTGAAGATGAATTTTGAGCGGAATGAAAATGAGGATGCAAACAAAACTAAAGACCGGGCTGACGTAGCCGAAGGTCACATGGAGAAAAAGTGGCAAAGATGCTGTTTCTGCAAAGGAGCAACTAAAATATTACATCTGAAAAAGGCTTGTGACAAAATTTATTTGGATAGTTACAGGGAATTGTGTCATGAAAAGCAGCAAATAAAATTTAACGGCGTTGATATGCGTTCGTCACAGGATGATGAGGAAGTTTATTTAGAACTTCGTCTCGGACAAAATGCCTATAAAAAATGACAGTTGATTTGCCATATTTCACCATTCTCTGATTTGTTTTGGTTACCAGATCAATGGGAACACTCAAAAACGGACCACTCTAAGATATGTCCAACTGTTTTGATATTTCAATAAAACTCCCGTGAAAGGAATAATGTCTGTTGGGATTATTTGCATTGTTAGGGTTTTCCATCATTTACAGAAGCAATGACTTGGAATACAGATGAATGTAGGTGCATTATGATAATAATTGGTATATAATATTTCTATTATTATCTCCTCTTCTACTAAGACAACTGGAATAGATCCCTTTTTATTACTTGTGTTCTTATTGATAGATCACCGTTGCAAAAAAAATATTCGCATTCGGTCATTTTCCTTCATCTGAATTGGAGTCAGTCAAAGCCGAGTAGTCAATTTCAAAGGGAAGTTAGAATAGGGAAGTTAGAATGTATACGTTAAAACAGAAATAAACAAAAATAAGTAGCCGTTGGAAAGAAACTTAAAAACGGGGCAGCCGCCTCGTATGAAAGCAGGCCAACAAAACAAAAAGATTTAAGAGCCGACTTATGTTACGTAATTAAGGTGAACTTCTTACAAATTTAAGAGGCGACTTATGTAAAGTAATTAAAGTTTGTCGTTGAAGTCATTATAAGAAGAGATTGCCGTTGTTGCCCATTGTCGCTCGCAGAATAGAGCCGTTGCTTCGGTTTGCATGAACCACAAATGATTGATTCTGCTTTTTTATGAGTTTCTCTTCCATACTAAATTAACCCGAGGACGCAAACGTTTTATGGCATTTTAGAAAACTGTTGTCATTTTCTTTTAGAAATCAGGGTTTACTTCAATTGTTTTAGTAGAATATATTTCTAAGTTTGTTGTAATTACTAAATAAATTTTAAAAATATATGATTTTTTGGTGGGTCTCATTAAAAGGGGGAATGGATAATTTACTTTTAGGAATTTTCTAAGGTCGCGTGTTGATTTTTTTAATATATTTTTGTCATGATAAATATGAAAGGAAACATGATATCATATAGATTAAGAATAATTTTAAAAGGGAATGCTTTAACTATTGAAGAATAAGGATGTAAATGTTACTAACTTTTGAATAGTTGCATGAAGTTGTGCAACTTGGGTACATAGAACCAACAAATTTACAAATATTAAATTATAAACTATGGGATTAGAAATCAAATTTTATGAAGGATAATGTAGAAGAAATATAAGACTGTAAAACTAAATAGTTATTTTCTAAACTTATTTTGTCAATAAAATTTCTTCTTAGGATATGAAGAACTAAGTAACACATAACATACATAAATATGTACTTGTATTGTTTTGTTAAAAAGGCAAGAAAGAAAGATTGTTGAAAGTCTTCCTAGAGTAACAGAGGATGATACATTTCTATGTTGGATCTTCATATTCTTATATAATTCATAGGAATAATCATATTCTCTTTCTTTTAAAGAGCTGACAACTAAAAGGATTCAAGCATAAAAACAAAGCCAAATGAAAGAGATACACAATTAATGGAGGAAGAATTGCATCACATCCATAGGTAATAGCGTATTGAATAGAACCATGAGTAAATACTAATGATATTACATAACATACTCTATACATGGATTTACTACAATATATAAGGCATGGACATGTCTAATCACAATCTAGTGTTTACTTATTAGGATGATTTATGAGAGTAAGGTAAAACTTGATTAATTCATTGATGAATAGAACATAAATATATAAGAGGGACAATGCATTACACAACCACATAACTATGTAAACTTTGTCGCTGAGATAAAAATGTAATAAGTAACATTTTTTGTAACATTCACTAACTCCCCTTCCCATGCTTCAACTATTGGAGAAGAAGGATGTAAATGCTATAAATTTTGAAGAGTTGCACAAACTTGTACAACTTGGGTACGTAGAAACAACAAATTAAAATTTTTTTAATCATCAACTATGGGATTAGAAATTAAATTTTATGAAGAATAAAGTAGAAGAAATATAAGACAATCTAAATTAAATAGTTATTTTCTAAATTTCTTTTGTCAATAAAATTTCTTCTTAGGATGTGAATTACTAAGTAACACATAGCATACACAAATATGTACTTGTATTGTTTTATAAAAAAAAGGCAAGACAGAACAATAGTCATAGGAAAGTACATTTCTATATTGGATCCTCTTATTCTTCTATAATTCATCTCTACAACCTATGTTCCTTAATTTCATTTCAGGAAATGACAAATAAAATTACTGGAGCATAAACATAAAAGAAAATGAGGGAGACACACAAATAATGGAGGAAGGATTATATTACATCCATAGCCAATATCTTACTGGGAAGAACAATTAGTAGATACTAGTCATATTACATAACATGCTCTATGCATAGATATACTACAATATGTAGGGCATAAACAAGTACACTCACAACCTAGCATTTTTTATTAGGATGGTTTATAAGAGTAAGGTAAAACTTGATCAGCTCATTGATGAATAAAACAAAAATATATAAGAGCAATCATGCATTGCATAGCCACATAAATATCTAAACATTGCTGCAGGGATAAAAATGTAATAAGTAACATTTTCTCTAACATTCCCCAAGCCCCTTTTCCAATGCTTCAACTATTGGAGAGTAAGGATGTAAATGTTATAAAATTTTGAAGAGTTACATGAAGTTGTACAACTTGGGTATATAGAATCAAAAAAATTAAAAATATTGATCATCAATAGTGGGATTTAAAATTAAATTTTATGGAAGATAATGTAGAAGAAATATATGGTAAATTATATTAAATTGTAATTTTCTAAAATCATTTTTTCAATAATTTTTCTTTGGATATGAAGATCTAACATATAACATACACAAATATGTACTTGTAATGGTTTATAAAAAAAAGCATGAAATAAGAATTTTCATATGCCTTCCTCAATTAATTGACGAAAGCACATTTCTATAATGGATTGTATTATTCTTTTATAATTCATTGGAATAATCTATGTTCCTTTCATTTCAAGAGCTCAGAAATAAAAGGATTGAAGCATAAAAATAAAGGAAAATGAGGGAGACACACACTTAATTGAGGAAGGATCATATTAGATCCATATCTAATATATTATAGGATAGAACAATGAGAAGATACTAATTAAATTACATAAAATACTCTCCATAAATTTACTATAATATATAAGTTATAGAGAAGGACAATCACAATCTAGTAGTTTTTTATTAGGTTGGTTTGTTAGAGTAAGGTAAATCTTTATTAACTCATTAACGAGTAGAAAAAAATAAAAGAGGAACAATGCATGACATAACCACATAACTATACCAACATTATAGCTAAGATAAAAATCTAGTAATTAAATTTTATCTAACATTCTTTTGTAATATCAATTACATAAATAAATGTTGGAAACTGTCATTCTTCGCATTATGTAAATTCCCCTTAAATTTATTTAATAAACCACATCAAACATTCTGCTATATTATCAACCACCTTGAAATTTGGTATTAGATATGTGTGCATGAAGGATATTATGTGTGTACTAGGAATATAAAACCTCTAAAAAGGTAATAGTTGTAGCCCATTTGGGAGGTTGTGATTTGTTGTTACAAGAGACTAAATTAATTTGTTGGTGAGACCAAAGTTTGCATTGTAGCAAAGCATGTCCGTGTACATATTTTTTTCTCCTATGCACCTCTGAATGAAATATGAGCCCAATTTACAGAGAGATGATGTCATTAAAGTTGCACTTTCCCTAAGTGACATGCTTATACACAATGATGAGATAGATTTTGTTTACTAACTAGGACCATTATGAGATTGGTTTGAATACTAGAGTGGTCAAGTTCCTAATGTTAACTTGATCAAAATAAAAGGTTGGAAATTTGCATTAAAAATAGAGGTTATCTTATACAATAAGAAAAAAGAAATACATAGATATGGACGAGTCTGTGATTAAGCCTATTTCCTTTAATACATTAGCAAGGAGAGATCACCCAATAGGTGTAGAATTGTTTAAGGCCAAAATTGTAATCTAGGTTCCTTCACTAATATAGATAATTGATAAAAAAATATGAGAAATATGATGAAATAGGGGAAGTGATTGACTCTCCATGTACAAAAATTGAGAGTAAAGAGATATCTATATGAGTACTAGAAATAGAAACCTCAGAAAACTACTAACTTGAAATTTTAATTTTATATTTTTTTTTTCAGTAAGAGATCGCATAGAGCATCCTCTTCCCCATGGTTTTGACTGAACTCAGAAGATTGTTCATCAGGTCCTCAAGTTTCTCGATCCAAGCTAGTTTGAATGCCAGTTTTTTTTTTTTTTTTTAAGCAAAAGTGGGGTTACCACTAATATTTATATTAATAAAAATTAAACTGGTTCAAGAGCTCAGTTGGGAAAGAGCCAGTAAGAAAACCCGATGTCATTACTCAATACAATAATATGAGGAAACTAGAGTTCTGTCTATTACATGTTTAGATGATCTCCAAAAAACATCAAAGTCGAACCCACCAAATTTTCTCAACAGCTTATAACAAATTAACAATTACAATGTGGGAAAAGAAGAAGTAATCCCTCAAAATATCTATGACTTTAATTAATTCCTATCGGGTCGGTGATTCAAATTTGCAAGTTTGAAAAGAACATCTTCATGCCTCCAAAAAGTTGACCAAAATGCCGATGAAGAGGAAGCCACCACAAGCCGATAAACATTTGCTATTATACCCGATAATCGTGCAGAAGAAACCCTAAATATGGAAGAGCCATTAGCAGTCATGGACCCGAAAAGCAGTTGTGTTTTGTTACCCCTAATGTCATTGTTACCCCTATGTCATTACATACAGATTTAATGCAAAAATTGATACAAAAGTTCTGCAGTGTCTTTAGTTACTCCTCCATAGGATCAAAATCACCGTAGGAGAAATCTGATTGAGTACAAGATGACCATCCTGAACCATCATCGTTGTGTGCCTGTGGACCATCCCATCCCGATTCTTGATTGATTTGTTGGTAACCAACACATCCTTCCCTGTTGTAAGATTGGAAAGTAGTCCCTTCCAACACTTGTGAACTCTCCGGCCAAACTTCCTGTGGATGATCAACCGAGGGTTGGGGCCAACTAGCATCACAACCCAGATGTTGAGAGGGGATTGATGTACAGGCAAGTGGAGATTCTGCTATTTTAGACCTGTCGAGCAGCAGAGTCAATGCTTCCACTTTTTTGCAAGTCGGATCTTCTGAGTCCAAACCCAATGTGCGGCCCACTGTTTGCAGATCAACAATAGTTTGAAAACTACACTGGTCTTCCAACAACCTTTTAATTTTATCATATGTGACCATAGCAGTGTGATTTGTTAATAGTGAATGCCTTGTAAAAGTACCACCTATCAAAGCATGCCCGTGCCATATGTCATACTTTTGCATGGCTCTCTATAGTTTATTCTCATCCCAAAATTTAGGAACCACAAACTTTCGAGCAATTCCTTCCAGTTTTTATTAAAGATAGAAAATTAGAGAAAGTATTATGTAGAAATGGGTTTGCCTTAGTCAAAACCTCATTGATGAATCAATTTTGAAATAAAAATGAAATAGAAATGAAAATAAATCCTACAAATTGTATAGAGGGAAAATGGAGCCACACCCTATACTTAGGAGAGGAAGAATACCAAGATTTATCCTCCAAAGAGATCTGATTAACACAAAGGTAAGTGTCAATTCGTGATCTATACAAAGGAGATAAATAGCTTGGGTTAACTTCTCCCTCACCTCTTTAAACAAAGGGTTTAGGGAAGAGCAATTGAAAATATTTGAAAGGTAGATCTAGAATACTAATATTGAAATGAAGAAATAAAAGTTATATACCTCCGAAAAAGAATCCGCTGAAAACCCAATCAAACGGTCTCAGAAACTATTGATTTTTGTGTAGCTGAACCAAAACTGTTATATCTAAAAAACTAAGAAATATTTTTCATTTCTGAGAAAGGTTGATTTTGACCCAAAAATGAATGGCACCTTTGACCCAAAAAGTCTGATTCTGACCCAGAAATTCTGATTCTGAACTAGAAGATAATGTTGGTTTTGACCTAGAAATGAATGTCGCCTTTGACCCAAAGAATCTGATTCTGACCTAGAAAGTTCAATTCTGACCCAGAAAGTCTGATTCTGACCTGCACAGTCTGACAAAAAATCTATTTCCAGATCCTAATAGGTTGTCGAAAAGGGTATCTAGATCTGCACTCCAATTCACTATTCCAAACTTGTCCCTGCAAGAAGAATGGTTTTGTTTGTTGGGGGAAGGGGTTTGCCTTGGTCAAACCCCAATTTTGGAATTAACCTTAAAATATAATTGAAATTGCATAAGTAGAAAAGTAAATAAATAAATTCACCTTGCTTATATAGAAACCCTTGTGGAGGATTCAAATCATTGGATTCAAAAGTATGGATGTGGCAAATGGATGTAAAATGTAGAATGTAGAATGTAGGATGTACGATGTCTTGAATCAATTGCCTTTGGATCTTCAACGCCAATCTTGAATGGATCATGGAATAGGAAGAAGCTTGCATGGGTGTGGATGGAGAAATATTCAACAAGAGGGCTCTATACAACTTGAATCCTTCAATGGCTACCAGTGGATCTCCTTGATGAATGGAATTCTTGAATTATTGAGAGTAGATGCTTGCTTCAATATATCATGCATAGAATTTGGATGGATGGAATTGCTTCTTGCATCTTGGATTGTTAGGGAAAATGAGAGGAGAAGGCTTCCTTATATACAAATCTAGGGCACAATCTTCTAGAGAGGCGTACATAGGAGGATTAAATTCCCATTAGACCTATACTCCTATAAGTGGATGAATATTAAATATAATTTCAAGATTGATTGCCTCGAAGACCGAAACAACTGACCCAGAAGTGGGAATTAAATCTTTCGAAAGCCCAACATCCAGAAACTTTGGGATCCTAAAATTTAAACCCTGGGTCAAGGTCAAGGTCAAGGTCAATTTTGACCTAGTTAAGGGTCAAGGTTGACTTTGACCTAGATCAGGGTCAAGGTCGACCTTGCCCCTGAGGTCAAGAATGTCAGAATCTCAGAACAAGGTGCCAGAAAACATAGAAGAAAAGTAGAAAATAGGGTAGAATCAGGGGGGAAAAGAAGATCCAAGTCAAAAACCCATTGAAGGCACTTGATGTGACCCCAAAACACTTACTCGAAGGGCTAAAATAGTCCTAAATGGAAGTGCTTCCATTTTTTGATGATACATTTAGACCCCACTTTAGCAAGAGTATGGACCCGACGAAAACTCTTGGTAAAGGAGATCATAAAGAAAAGATAATCTTATTCAAATGAAAAGGGATAAAGGAATACTCAAGGCCCAAGGACTCAAGTCTTTGTGAACCCTAAGATTACGATAAGAGATACATCACCTGTCAAAGTGATAGAGAGAGAGAGAGGAGTGGTTAGCTCACCCAGTAAGATGTGGGTATCTCATTGTGAACAATAAAAAGGATAGGATGACCTGCCAAGAAAGTAGTTGATAGTCACCCCATAAATTTGTGCACCTTCTAGAGGATTTGTGTATGTATGTATGTAGTGCATCTTCTTACGGCTTTTATGAAGTACCCATAGATCCATATCCTTATATCACCATGGAACTCATTTGTAATATGCGTATCTCTTCAAGATTTAGCAACTTATGTGCGTTACCTTCTGAGTATTTAGCATATTGAATTGTAATTGAATGCATATCTCTTTAGGATTTATCAACTTATGTGTGTTACCTTCTGAGGATTTAGCATCCTGCAAAACAAAAGGTTAGAACAAAAATGCATAATTTAGAATGAGGGAGGCCGTATATATGCCCCCTACTTAAGATGGAAAAATACATACTATTTTGACATATTAAGGAAAGAAAAGAAGAATGATAAAGCCTTCTTCAAAAACAAGAAAATATCCATAGACAAAACCCAGTCCAAGCAAAGAAGGTAAAAACTCCTATGAGGGCATGGAAGGAAAAAATGCAAAGAGATATCATGCACGAAGTGAAAAAGTAACCCTTGTGACGGATCGCACAGGATTTAGTTTCCAAGGTGAGAGATTTATTAACCATGGAAACCCAATCTCGAACAATGAAATCGGTTATAATCAAGGATATATATCCTTAATTCCAACCAAATTTTTCATGTATGATTGGGTATCACATAATAGATAGGTATTGCTTAAGTGAATCCTGGAAAGACAAAAAAGAATGAGACGACATCCTTTCCCTCAAAGCATAGGAACAAGGATGAAAGTGGACCTATTATATCGCTCATAATACTATGCAAGACAATGAGCCCCCAAGTATTAAGCTAACATTGTTTACATAATGTGGAGCTCCATAATAGGAACATAATTGTTATTTAGAGAAAACATGATTGAAATGTAACTCATTGCCCCATGATATATAAATAACTTTACTATCAATGAGCTTCCTAATCTTATAATGTAAAGCTTGACATTCATTAGTAGAATGATCATGAAATCTATGATACAAATAAAAAGGAAGAGTCTTCAAGTGTGGACTACGTTTCTTTTTGCCTTTAGGTCTAGTAATCATCTTAGCATGAAGGAGTTTAGGCAAAAGAACTTCTTGGTCCAATTCCTTCATATGTTCATCATGTTTTGAAGTGTTATTTGAGATATTGGTGACATTGATGTGTTGTTCAAGATTAAATCTCAATCCATAAGAATACTCATTCCCCCCATTCTGTAAGGGCATTTGAATTCTTGGTTTATGCTTACCACATCCTTGACCATGAAATCCTTGTTTAACTAGTAAATTATAACCATGACCGTAAGAAGAAGCCATATCAGAAGGAGTCAATGGAACTTCAGTAGTCAGTATGTCATCATTGTTAGGTTTGATAGATTCATTGTGAGTAGAAGAAGTGACAAAGTTATTACGAAGGTAATTAGAAGTAGAAGAAAAATATCGTTGTTCAAACTCTCTTTTTTGCTTCATAAAATCAAGATCAGAGACCTTATACTCTCCAATAGAGGTAGGATTAAAATCCAAGGTTCCCAAATCATCTCTAGGAAGAGAAATAAAGGAAGAAGGATTACTATTAGGAATAGGAATATTGTGGGTTTGAATATAAAAACAAGGATTTGGTGCATCATCCGCATGAAGTGTATACACCATGTTGTTGTGAATAAACTTGACTTTACGATGAAGGGTGGAAGGAAAAACATGCATCCCATGCAACCAAGGTATACCCAAAAGGAGGTTATAATTAACAGGTTCAGTGATAACATGAAAAGGAGTATTTAGGATGACCAGACCTACTTTGATAGGTAAGGTGATGATGCCCAAATTTTTCTTATCAATGTTATCAAAGCCATGCATAGGAGCATTATCAGGTTGAATAGTTGAAAGATCAGATTTAATTGCTTTAAGCATGTCCATGATACAAATATTTAGACTATATCCATTATCAATCAAGGCCCTACAAATGATACTCTTATCGATATTAACAGCAACCATAAGAGAATCATATTGATTCTGAACTTCTCTAGAAGGTAAATCCTTTTGAGCAAATAAAATGTTAGGAGAACCTAGGGTATCATATATGCACTGTAAGAAGGCATTTATGTTCTCTTGACTAAGAGATAGACTGGGAAGAGTTTCTAGATATTTTTTCAAGGATTCATGGTATTTAGGTGAAGTTTGAAGAAGCTCCCATAAAGAAATCTTGGCAGGGGTAATGCACAATTGCTTTATCAAATCATACTCCTTGCTAGGAAGACAGGGTGGAGGAGGAAGAATGAGTTGAGAAGGTGGTGAGGGTTATTCCTTGTATGATAGGTGTGAGCTATCAAATCTTGATCATTGATAGACTCTAAAGACTCCATAGGTCTACCTTTGATATTAATGTGAGGACAACCTTTAATTTAGTCAATAAGGGTTTTGGATAAACCATGTTAGTTGTTTCAACACTACAAATAGATTCACAATAAGGAAGCAAAGAATATATCATAGGAGGAGATGAGGTAGGATGTTGATTCTCCATAAGATCATCACTAATAGGGAGAACATTAAGGGAATTCATATCATTCTCCACTAATGACTCATCACTAGAAGGAATCCCAAATGGAGGTAAAGAATCTATAATGTTTTCTTCTATCTCTAAAATGTATGAATAAGGGGAGTGTGTCTTTGAAAAAGAGGCACCATCATGTATGAATATGTAATCAATTAGTAAATCACCCTATTGTATCAAAGCATCTTCACGAGGAGGGGATAAATCAATGTCTTTATCCAAGGGTTCGTCCAAAAAAGTAGAATCATCCACAATGGCTTCATGAGGAAGAGAGTAATAAATATCCAAATTCAAAGGTTCATCCCAAATAGGAGGATTATCATCCCTATCAATAAATAACATTGTAAAATGTTTGGAAAATATTTGAAACAACTTGTGCAACATAATAACGAATAAAGAAATGCATAGAAAAAAAATCTAGATATATCCAAATGCATTCAAATTAAATATATAGGCATGAAAAGGAAATTGAACACCACAAACAAAATAGGGCATCTAATTCCACAAAATATAGGAGGTAATCTCATCGGGCTCACCAAAATATATAGAGGGAAAATGGATCCACACCCTATACTTTTGAGAGGAAGAATACAAAGATTTATCCTCCAATGAGATCTGATTAAATCAAAGGTAAGTGTCAATTTGGGATCTATACAAACGAGATAAATGGCTTGGGTTAACTTCTCTCTCACCTCTTTAAAGAGAGGATTTAGGGAAGAGAAATTGAAAATATTTGAATGCTAAATCTAGAAGACTAATATTGAAATGAAGAAATAAAAAGTACATACCTCTAAAAAATATTCTACTGAAAACTCTATCAAACGGTCTCAGAAACTATTGATTTTCATGTTTCCAAACTAAAACTGTGAAATCTACAAAACCCATTAATATTTTTCTTTTATGACAAAGGTCAATTTTGACCCAAAAATGAATGTCACCTTTGACCCAAAAAGTCCGATCCTAACCCATAAAGTCTAATTCTGACCTAGAATAGAATGTCAATTCTAACCCAGAAATGAATGTCACTTTTGACTCAAAAAGTCTTATTCTGACCTACAAAGTTTGATTCTGACCTGCACAGTCTAACGAAAAATCTATTTCTGGATCCTAACAGTTTTTCAAAAAGGGTATTCGGATATGCACTCCAATTCTCTCTTCTAAACCTATCCCTACAAGAAAAATGGTTTTTTTTGTTGGGGGGGAGGGTTTTGCCTTGGTCAAACCCCATTTTCGGAATTAACCTTAAAATATAATTAAAATTGGATAAGTAAAAAAGTAAATAAATGAATTTACTTTGCTTGTATAGAAACCCTTATGGAGGATTAAAATCCTTGGATTCACAAGTATGGATGTGCCAAATGGATGTAGAATGTATAATGTAGAATTTAGGATGTAGGATGTCACAAATCAATTTCCTTTGGATCTTCAACACCAATCTTGAATGGATCTTGGAATAGGAAGAAGTTTGCATGGGTGTGGATGGATAAATCTTCCACAAGTGGGCTCCATAGAGCTTAAATCCTTCAATGGCTACCGATGGATCTCTTTGATGAATTTAATTCTTTAATATCTTTGAATGCTTGAGTTCTTGAGGGTAGATTCTTACTCCAAAAGATCATGCATATAATTTGGATGGATGGAATTTCTTCTTGCATCTTGGATTGTTAGGGAAAATGAGAGGAGAAGGCTTCCTTACATACAAATCTAGGACACAATCTTCTAGAGAGGCCTACATAGGAGAATTAAATTCCAATTATATCTATACCCCTAGAAGTTTACCTATATTAAATATAATTTCAAGAGTCATTTCCTTGAAGACCGAAACTGCCGACTCGAAAGCGGGAATTAAATCTTTCAGAAGCCCGACATCCAGAAACTTTGGGATCCTAAAATTTTGACCCTGGGTCAAGGTCAAGGTTAACCTTAACCTAGTTTAGGGTCGAGGTCAACCTTGACCCTAAGGTCAATAATATTAGAATCATAGAACAAGGTGCCAGAAAAGATAGGAGAAAAGTGGAAAATAGGGCAGAATCAGGGGGAAAAAGAAGATCCAAGTCAAAGACCCATTCAAGGAACTTGAAATGACCCCAAACCACTTACCCAGAGGGCTAAACCAGTCCTAAATTGAAGTTCTTCCATTTTCCAATGATGCACAAATGTAATCTAAATATCAGATATGCTTTATAATTGAATATACCTCAATGAAATAATATTGAGATTGTGATTTCTATGAATATGTTGCTTCAATATGGTTGTATGACGCCTTTGAGTCTTGGAATTCAGAGAAATATCAAGGATTCTTTTCACAAATGAATATCTTTGTGAATACTCCTTAAAGATCTTAATTATTGTTATTCTTGATTGACTATTTTCTTGAAGAATGGATGGATGAATGAATGGATAGGGGCAAATGACATTCTTTTTTAATTGAGCTCTCTTGTACTTGGCCATCATGTGAGATAATATTTATACAATGTATAATATTTCCTTCAAATATGCTTTGGATTCCTGAAAATGCTTGAAGTCTAAATCTTGAATGATAGGATACAAAATTTTAAGAGAAATTGAAATCTCTACCATGCTATATAAATATAAGGAGAGGTATATTTATTTGATTCCTCTCACAACATTTTATAGGTCAAATATTTAAGGAGGTTGATGGGAAGATAAAATACTTCTAAACCAATGAGACATGCCCTAGATTCAAATTTTGGGGGAAAACATAGGTAAACTTTTAGTTTGGGTGACCAATTCTTCAGAAGGGGTTGGCCTTGGAAACCTCTTCTTGCCTAAAATTGATGAAATTAAATTTCAGAAGTATGAAGGTGGATAGAATGCCACAAATGTAGTCAATATGGGGATGGATTAAGAATAATAGACATAAAATCTTGAGAACACTTAAATAAGGCCAAATTGAGTGTCATATTTAGGTGCTTATGATCGTAGGATGTTAAAGTGTGTTTTGTTGGGTCAAATAGTTTAATGGGAGAAAGAGTTAAAAAAAAATTATAATTAATCAACTTCAACATCAGATTATTAATAGATTTAGAAAGAGGTGTAAAATTACCAAAAGGTTTAAAAAAATATCACAAAGGAGCTACACCGTTGGATGCTATTGCCTCTTTTGCATTAATGTTGCTTTATGAATTGTTGCTCTTTATGAAGCCTTTAGGTTTTTTAGAAAGTCTAGGATGCAACATCACTCTTATCAGTCTTAGCCATTGGAGTGGTGCTCTCAAATTGTCTCACTTGAAGCTAATAAATATGAAGCACTCCACACAATTGAGTAAAAGATGAGAATTGAGAAAGAAATGTGTTACCTCTAATGCGTTTTTGTAAATTAGAAATGAAAATAATTTGAACATCAATATCAAGTACAAAATAAGAAATTAAGAAAGTAAATATTAAAATATTAAAATGAAATTAATCACTTTTTATTTAACACCTTGCTTACAACATGCATTAAATTAGTCAAAGAAATCTTAGGACCAATATTTTTTTTTTTTTTTTGAATGAAAGAAATAGCAATATTTTGAAAGGTAATCAATAGCATAAGGAGGTAAAGAACAATACTATTGTAATGACTTAACTCTAAATGTTCTATAAAGAAATTTAATCATGATTTTATTATCACAAGAGAAGTCACTACATAAAGTTTGAAATGTTTTCAGATGAGTTAAGGGATCACCTTTTCAAGTATAAGTCTCCAAATGAGGTATTTCTATATATTGAGGGATAATGACATGAATTATGTCTAAGAAAAAAGGGCTAGCAATGCCAAAAGAGGAAATATTGAATTTGGTTTAGGTGAGACTATTGATAGTGGATGTGGTGGAAATATTGGTATTAGACATGTGTATAAGGTTTGAAACATTATGGGAAATGGAAGGAACATTATAATATTAAATTGAATATTGTTTTAGGTAGGCATGGATGATGGTTGTGAAATGTGTGGAACACTTGAAGGAGGATAAATATTGGATTATGGATACTTCCAAGACTAAATTATGTAGGATTAATGTTTGAAAATGATATAATCATGAGAGGTGGAACGTATGTAGGGACACTAGGTAATTAAGTAGGAAAAAAAGTCTCAACACTAGTGTGAGGGTGAGTTAAACCAGGATCTTGAGAACATTCTTTAGTAGATTGAACATTGTTACTAATAAGATGAGAAAGAGTACAAAACACATCAACACCAATCTCATCATTGGGAATCAAATTCCTCAAACCTTCTACTAATGAAACAGATTTTGTATTAGAATGTTCTTGACCTAACCATTCATCAAATTTTGTAAATCATAGAAATTTTTTTCACTTGGGTAGGAGATGCTCTTAAATTTCAATCTTCATCATTAAAAGAGTAGGGTGATGGATTCTGAACAATAGTGAGAATATCATTAGTATCCTTATTGGTATCATCAACATTCCTGGGGAAACATAGATGAAAAATGATCATAGGAACCTATAACTATATAATTTATTGTAACCAAAATTATATAGGTAGGACTCAAGGTTATGAAACTCATGAAAAATAAAGAGAGAGATACAGAGAGAGATATATCGAACAAATGCTAGAAGAAAATATCATATACATATGTAAACAATTACTAAATTTATGTAACATAAATGTAATTAAATCATGTAGGAAACGTAACTATATTTGAAACCTGATGAATAACACATCTATGCATCCAATCAAATGTGTAAATGTCATACATTGAGTTAAATAAAATGTAAAATAATAAAAATGAAATGGAAAGATATAGAGGTGGGGGTGATTAAACCTTGTTACTATTGTACATTAGGAAGGAGAGATAACCTAATACACTTATAATTGTTGAAGTGTTGAATGGGAATTGAGGCTGCTTTACTAATATAAACAATTTATAGGAATACATAAGAACTAAGATGAAATAGGGGAAACAATTGATTTACTATGCACACAAAATGACAGTAAAAAGATAGCTTTGTACAAGTACAAGAAATAAAAAAATAGAAAATACCAATGAGCTAAGATCTCAATTTGATGTTACTCTACTAGGAAGAGGTCACTTGGGTAAAATTGTTCTGTATGGTTTTAACTAAACTCATTTGGAAACTATTTTTTGGGTCCTAAACATTCTAGATTCAAGATTACATGAACAACACGTATTCCTACACATATAAAAATAGGAAAAATGTTGTATAGAATGGGTTTACATTAGTCAAACTTTGGTTGAGGAATCAACCTTGAAATAAAAATGAAATTGTGTGTAAGGAAAGCTTGAAAATTTAAAGTAAGTATTAGATCTACTTTGTAAATGCATATACCTCTAGAAGATAGTATGGATATTGTGATGTCTATGAATATTTTACTTGAATGTGGTTGTATTTAGTCTTTGAACCTTGTAATGTAGATAATGTTAGCAATAATAATCCACCCAAAAATTGAGAGGGGGGGGGAGGTGAATCAATTGTATGCCATATACTTAAACTTTAATCTTTAAAAATCAAAAGATAAATTCAATTATAAACACATTAAGAAAAACACCCTTACACATAAATTTTTTTTTGTAGGAAACCCTATTAAGGGAAAAACCTTGGTGGGAATTACCACCTACAAATAATGCAGTGAAAGTATAGTTTCCATGTTAGGAGATTTATCCCTATTAGGAGATGCTTATTATGTATAGTACACAATCCATGTTAAAGGAGAAAACTTGTTAGGATTCAAGAGAAACAACGAGATAAGTACCTAGGCTCAGTGACTAAAGAATGTTAAATCTACCTTCAGGACATACTATCCAAAATATAGATGTATATAAGATAAATAATCTAGTGAAATGACTGATAGAAACAAATTTCTTAAATAGTTCCAATGAAGTTCTTCAATCACAACCTCTTCTCTACATCAAACAGAATTTGGAAATACAAGTTCCTAGTTTCCACACTTTTCTATCTCATTCCTAACAAAGAAAACATATTTCCTTTATGCAAGTTTACAATAGGCAATTAGGTCGGCCAATTAAGACATCCTCAATGCACAAAGAATTACATAACCCCTTTCTAACATACACATAATACCTTAAATAAGTAAACATCAATTACAATTCATCCATTATACTTCAAGGCTCACAATCCATGCTCTCCATCCACAATACACCCTACATCTCTAAAGTCGGCCCCAAATAGGTCTTCTCTAGAAAAAACACCACAAATGACGTCACCAAGAGTATTACAACCAAAGAATCATAAAAACATTCCTCAACATGTCTTCCAACATTCCTCAAGCTCACATAATATGAATTTTGCTTGCACCAAAGTTATCCTAAAAAATCAAGACAAACTTTGTCACAAATCTCTGTCACTGTTGTACAAACAGTCTTCACCAAAATCGTTGTAACAAAAAAATAGAAACATAAATTAAAGAGACCTTAGATATGATATCACAAATCATCCTTGTACACATCCCCATATTTTCATACTCTGAAACATTCAAATAGTGTCGGTACACTTCTGTCAGTCATCCATGCACCAGTAGATATTTAAAATTCTGCCATAGAAAATAGTGATGGCACTATACCCAAATATAATCATTCTCATCATTACTAAATACTAAAAATTTTCCATGAGTGATATCATAGTTTATTAAGGATTTGACGTCATCTCCTAAATGATTATAGACCTTCTATATCTATTGATCTCTTTATTGAACTCCTTCATTTGCGAAATAGTTAGCCACCTTGTTAGCTTCTCGGAAAGCATGGAAAATTCTAACATTGTCAAAGTTAGATAGTAACAAAATAAAATGTTCTATATAAATTTTCATTTTCCATGAGGGGGGAACTTACTCCTAAGCCAGTCTATAATTTTTTTTGAACCACCTTTGATCCACATGTTTCTTCTATTTATTCCTCTAGCAAGATCAATAACTTGGACGACTCTAATAGCTTTGACCATGTGATTGGACTATGATCATAATGAGACTGCCACAACCAAAAAAAAATTTGTCATTATGATGTCTTAAAAATCCTCCACTCCCAGATGTCCCTGGGTTTCCCTTGGTTTCTCTAACAATATAAAAATGATTATTAAAGTTCCAATAATATATTTTATTTGTAGATAAGAAAGCTATTACACAAATATCATCCTTCTTTAACCAAACCTTTCTTGTTAAACTTGAAATCAATTGCTTCCTCACAAGAAACACATCTCATAATTCAATTCTTCTCTCCATATTTAGTAACCTCATAATATGGGTTCCCCAAAAGATTGGGCTCTGAAAGACCACTTTTAAACTTAGCAAATTCAATTGGACATAACTATTGATTCTAAACAATCATTGTGATATCGTTATAAGGATTCAACTGTGTAGATTTTGAGTAAAACTCATTAAACAATGTATCATGAGTAGTAGTTCAAAGGAATTTATCTCTCATGAGAATGAATGGAACACTTAGCACTCATTTCTTATAGGTGATGCTCACAAAGGTTGGCGTTATCCAAATTATCAAAATTTGTAGATCAAATTTCCACTAATAATGGTTAAGGGAAGTATTTTATGCAATTATTATATTAGTTTATGCTTGTATTTTCTCCTTCCATTCAAATTTTATTATTGCAATTATTCTATCCTATGCATTTATCTTGTTTAATTTCATGCATTTTTCATTTAGATGGGCTATGTTTTATATTTTCCATAGCTTACATATATTTGAATTCATAAATATAGCTGTTGGCCCTTTTTTGCGATCTTTAATTTATTTTAATATCTTTTATGGACTTGGAAAGAATATTCTCAAAAATTAGATCCCATGGCTGCGCGTTAACTCCAAATCAACATAGAATATTTGTTATCATTCAGTGACTTTGTGAAATCCTTCAGTCGTGTAAACTCATAAGGAAAGGGAATAATTTTAAATCTCATCAAGACTTAGTGATATTTGTTGATCTTAGTCTGATCTTGTTTAAATCCGATGGTAGTCACTAGGTCTCATGAACTAACCATGATTAGGAAAAGTGTTTAGAGACTTTGAGACTAGTGTAAATTTATAACTATAGACATAACTCCAGTTTGAGCTAAGTAAGGATAAAATCCTTTTGGTCGTGTAGTCTTATGAAGTAATCAAGGTTAAAAGAAAGTTTCCAAGATCATGCGAATGCTCAGTCACAAAGTCTCCAAATTAGATCATAGGTTAAAACATGAGGTTAAGTTTCATCAGTAATCCAAGTGTGCACTGACAAATCAAACACATGATGACACATGGCAGTGAGTGGACCCTAGATCTAAGTCTCCAAAGGACTCATTGACATCAGCAAAGTTTACAAGACTTGGAGATAGCCATTGATGCAAAGGAAGATCTTGTGGTTTTCACCAAGTCTTGTGAAGAAATCACAATTAATCAGAAAATTTGGAGATCGCGAGACCAGGCAGTCATCAAGTCTCTGATCTAAACCTGGATTCAAGGAGATGATCTATTGACTTGGAGACTGAACAAATTTGTAAACCTGATGTAAAAGTGCAGTTAAAGGTAAAGTCAAAGGCTGGAGTCAGAGCGGTAAAAGCATATTAGTTTCAAGAAGATCTACGGTGTGGTTCACTTCTAATCTACAATTGACATTCACTTGCAATGAAAAGATGCATGATTTTTATCTACCGCAAAGAGTGTGATTAAATTCCATGTGTCTCTGATAGAGAAAAGGACAAAATGCATAAATGGCATCGCTGATTAGGATTTCATTTGTCGTTACATGTTTTATTATTATTATTTTTGTTTTTTCTTGTCGACCGAGGGTTTTATTATCATTTGATACGTCGACATTATTTTGCATGCAAGGTTTCAAAGGTGGTTAATAGAAAGTAACATGACATGAATGAAACATGAAGATCTGCAGACTGTGGAAGTTAAAGAGAGATCAAATATCTTTAACAAATTATAAATGTACTATTTAATCATTATTATCTCTTATTCGACAACTATTCTTTTAAGAATGATTAATAATTCTTTTATTGTAATTATGGTTGTTCAGTTGTTGATCTTAGGGATTAGGTTTAGTAGATGAACCATTGTGTTGATCTGAAGCTTGTTTGCATCCTTTTCACTTGATATAAATAAGTATACCAGGATCAATGCGCGGGGCGTCTGAGGAAGATACTATTTTTGATTAAGGTAACAACAGGTTTTGAAGGGGCCCTGAAACCCTTTACAAAATCCAAAAGATAAACAAGGAAGGACAAGGAAACAACTATCTACCAAAAGAGACAGAAAACCATGAGAGGGCTAAACCCTAGATATAATAGAAGATTACATTAAAAAATAACAAAAAAAAAACAAGCTCTTAGCTGATGAAAAGCCAAAAAAGAAAAAAACATCAAGCAACCTAGACTAAACAACTTCCTACTGATATTCCAGCATCTGAACTTCAACCATCTGCAGCTCCATACTTTGGATCGAGTCCTGTAACTTCTTGATATCTAGAGTATGGACTTGGGCTTTCTTTTTAGTACTGGAACGGGTCCTAGATTCTGGGCCCAAAGTATGCACTTCCAGAGGGTAATCTTCCTCCTGCCCAGCCTTGTCACTGTCATTTCCATCCAGAAGGGTATATAGAGATTTTAGATTATCCAGGAAATTATTCATACCCATTTTTCTAACCACTGTCATCTTTTTAATGAGAACCTTGTTGTTTTTAATCTTATCATTAATTTTTCTAAGCTTATTATCAACCAAAATACTGATCTTGGTATCAATATTGTTTACCTTATCAAAAACATTATGCCCCTGCTAATACATAGTAGCTTCATTGTGCATTTTATCAACAATTTCCTCTAGCAAAGCAGTCCTATTCTCCAGATTCTTATAATTATCTTTGATCTCCTTTATGTCATCATGAATCCATTTATCCATGTTATAGCTATTCTCTTCTTTTTTACCTGCCATTTGCAGAAAAGAGATAGTTGTCACCCTTTTGACATTGACCTGTGTGTCACAAAGATCATCCTCAACGCTCCTCTTGTTGTAGACATTTTTGTATTCTGGGTCACCTTTCAAGTTATCCCAGCTGTCATCAAGTTTCTCACTGTCCATGTTATTTTTCTCATTTTTCTCTATTTCCTTATCGAGGACTATATCCTCCACAGTATTCTTCATTTTTCCTTTGTCATTATCCAAATCCCCTGTTTCCTTATGGTGATCCTGAAAGTCTTGAATCTGGTCTTCACCTTCTTCAATGTTAAGAATGTGATCCTCAATGTGGGTTTTAGTATCCCCTAACTCCCTCTAAGAATCCAGAGTGTCCTGCTTCTGCTCCTCTTCACTATCCTTATTAATAGTGTAGTCTTCAATGTGGGTGTCAATCACATTGTCAATTTCTTCCTTTATTTCCTCCAAATATTTTTCCTCCAGATTCTGGATTTCCTCGAGAGAATCTTTACCACTTAGAGACACATTGGGAGTCATATCCTCATTTTTATGCAACTTCCCAGTGAAACCCTCATCCTCAGATGACACAATGTCTTGTTCATCATCTGTTTTAATTCCCTGAATATCATCATAAATTGATAGAGATATATCCACTTCTACAAGGCCTTTGAGGATTTTTTTAGCAATTTCCTTACTAGGTTTTTTACCCTTAGACTGCTCCAGACTTTTCCTCTTAGTATTCACAATACTTTTGGGGATGGGGTGAGGGATATGGTTCTTGACATAGTCAATAATCAGTAGGATTAATCCCTCATGTAACACAGAGGAAGACTTACTCCTATGGTCATCGATGCTCTGGTTGATAGATCTTAAGAGAAAGAAGGGAAAACAAACCCTGATATTATGACAGAAATGGTTTACCATGACAAAATGATAATTATAAACCTTAGAATACCTGCTGTCCAAAGTGAAGTACTCCATGATGGCCCATATCACGAATGCCCAGATCTATTGATATTTGATAGGTTCACATAATCATTGTCACCCTTCACAAGCATAGCCCTTTCTTTGTTAGTCTTAGGGAATTTTTTATAGCCCTTGTTACCTTATTTTTTATCTTTCAGAAAATGCTTCCCATCCTTCAGAATGTCAGATATTTCAGCAATCTTTTCCAGATTAAGCTTGAGAGATTTGCCAAAGATATTGACAGTGCCATTCTCCCATCCCTTTACAAAAGCTTTTGTCACCTCCTTGTCATTTCCATGGAGCCTCTTCAAATATCTATGAACATTACCCTTCTTAAGCTTGTTCCACACATCTTTTTCTTCCCTCCATTTACACTCCGGAGGCTCTTCTCTCTTCAAATCTCCACCCATGTCTTCTTATTTTGAAATTTGAATACTTTCTCTGCCCTGTTTCATACTAGTATTAAGCACATAATGAAAGCTGATTTTCAAAATGACAAAGTACTTAATGATAATCCAGAGACCTTGCGTCTTAATTAAGTTATCAGTAATTTAATGTTTCACAATGCGCGATGCCATCGATGTACCCCTAATCAAATCATCATTAATCGGAATGATTAATGTGAATGACCTCACATGCCTTATGATTGAGCCTATGATAATTAAGTAATAATTCCACCTCATCGTTAATTCTTGCATTCCCATGCCACTTGCATGTGATATCTTTCTTAACTCCAATTTTGGCTAGACAATCAACCACTTGGTTCATTTCCCGAAAATAATGAGAAACATAAAAAGATATAAATTTTGAAGCCAGATTATTAATATTAGCAATGATATGTTCTATGGTCCAAGAAGATTTATTATTTCCTCTAATGTTATTAATGATATTTAGAGAGTCTCCCTCCAGCCAGACCTTTTCACATCCCATATCCTCTGCCAGCATAATAATGTTGAGAGCTACCATAGCTTCGGCCCAATGGTTAGATTATGTTCCCAAAGGAGAAGAAATGGCCCCAAAACTATTACCATTCTGGTCCTTGATTATTCTGCCTCCTCTAGCAATACCTGGGTTGCCCTTTGCAACCCCGTCAAAGTTAGCTTTTACCCAACCTTTAGGGGGTGATGTCCAAGATGCCATAGATCTCTGATTGATTTGGTTGTTATTTATATCACTTTTCTTCTTACCTAATCCCTCAATTTTTGAAACAGAGAAATTTTCTTCCAGCGCCCTGCAAATTTGATTTCCAACAACTTCAGGAGAGGCCTGTTTTCTCTGAAAATTCTATTGTTGCGCTCTTTCCAAATTCTCCAGTAGACATGATGAGGAATGAGGAGCCATTGGTCTTTATCGATAAATTTCTAAGGTGGGTAACTCCATTGAGCAACAAAATCCTACCAGACAAAAGGAAAACACTAGTAGATATGTCATTTTCTAAAATGTTCTCCCAAACCTTTTGAGTGAAAGGAAAATGGAGCATAATATGATCACAAGAATCAAAATTTTCAAAGCAAAGACTACATCTATTAAAAATGTGTATACCCCTCCTAGTAAGGTTATCAAGCATCAACGGTTTGTTCTGAATTAAGAGCCAATAGAAGAAGTTAATTTTAGGTATAAGATTTTTGTACCAAACAAAAGAGCGAGGCATTTCCTCTCTTTCTGAAAGAATATTAACAATAGAGGCCACATATTACTTCCCATCAGAAGTAGGATTCCAAACAAATGAGTCCTTAATGTTATCTTTTATGTGCCGGGTCTGCAGCTCACGCTGGAGGGAAATGAATCTAGAATCAATATCTCCCAAGTTCTTCCAGCTACTCTCCTACCATTAATCAGTAACTTTGGTGCCAATGGATTCTTTTCTTCTATCAATAATTTCTTTCCAGTCTTGATTAGTTGATAGAGGCAATGAATGGATCCATTTGTCATCCCAAAACTCAATTCTACAACCATCTCCCAACTTCCATATGTTTCCTCTCATAATAAGATCCTTAGTTGATTTTATACTATTCCAGATGAACAAACCATTAGTGCTGTTGTCTTCCACTGTAAAGTCCTCCAAATAATTTTTGTGAAAGAGATACTTGGTTTGAATGATAGAGTTCCACTCTTTTTGATCTCCATAAATCCTCCACAACTGTTTAGCCCTGAGGGCTTTATTAACTTTTTTAATAGTCTGCAACCTAAGACCTCCCATCTTTTTAGGTCTACAATTTTTTTCCCATGATACAAGAATCATTCTTTTCTTCTCCTCAACCACAGACTAGAGTAATCTTTTCTAGATTTTTCCAATTTCATTAGCAATTTTATAGGGGATTTTAAATAAGCTCATAGCATAAACAGGGAGGTTCTGGAGGGTAGATTTCAGAAGTTGGAGTTTTCCAGCATTGCTGAGTAGCACCCCTTTCCAGCCAGTAATTTTTTGTTGTATCTATCAATAAGAGTGTGCAAGAAACTTTCAAGAGGATTGGAGCAGAGGGGTAGTCCCAGGTAAGAAGAGGGGATTTTTCCAATAGTGCAACCAAGAATATTAGAAATTTGTATTTGTCTATTATCAGGGGTATTAATAAATAATTGGAACTCTTATTCCAATTGAAAAGCTGACCGGTAGCCTTAGTATAGATAGATAATCCTTTCTTCAGGTTTCTAGCCTCTTTAATTGTCAATTCTCCCATAATAAGAGTGTCATCTACAAATCACTCATGAGAGAAAAAGTCTTATTGAGGAAGGTTGAATACCTTTCATTTCCCCTTTTTCCACCATCTTATGAATATACCTTCCAAGGTACTCTACAAGAATTGCAAGAGGATGGGAGATATAGGATCTCCTTGTCTTAAACCTCTAGAAGGTTTTAAAAAGGGAGAAAATCCCCCATTATCAATGACAGAGGAGGAGATAGTAGTAATGAGTTGCATGATAATTTTGATAGCCCCCTTGTGAAAGCCAAAAGATTCTAGCACCATCTACAAAATATGCCAGTTAACTCTGTCATAAGCCTTTGAGAGGTCCAGTTTCATCATGAAGCCCTATTTTTTAGCCTTCTCCTAAGAATGGATATTCTCATGAGCCACAATGATAGAGTCAAGGATTTGTCTCCCAGGGAAAAATCCATTTTTTCTGAGGGGAAACAATATTTGGTAGCAACTGGAGGAGTCTGGAGGTAATAAATTTGGACATGATTTTGTAAAGAGAGTTGCGCAAGCTAATAGCTCTAAATTCTTCCACCGTGTTAGCACCAAGTTTCTTAGGAATCAAGACCATGAAAGTAGCATTTAATTCCCTGAGAAGACACTTGGACCCAAATAATTCTTTAACAACTCCTTGAACATCTTGGCTAATAATATCCCAGTACTGCTGGAAGAACATCATAGGGAAACCATCAGGACCCGGAGATTTTTCTCCTTTGAAAGAGAAAACAAAATTTTTGATCTCCACATTAGAAGGGATAGCTTGGAGCATCTTATTAGAAACTTCATCTACCAACTTAGGGATGGCATTAAGAATTTCTTCCTGATTAGGTCTATCCAGATTATTATCCTTTGCAACCAACTCTGAGAAGTATCTAACCATTTTAGATCTGATTTCTTCCTCCTTCTGGATAGTTTTGCCTTTGGAATGGATATTAGTTATCCTATTAATATCTTTGTGTTTCAAAGCCATCATATGAAAAAATCTAGTGTTTTGGTCCCTTACCTTGAGCTAAAGAGCTCTAGATCGTTGTCTCAATAAAGCCTCCTCCTTGGATATAGTATTATGATAATCCGCAATCAGAATGCTTTCCTTGGTTTTTTTTTCCTCTAAGAGACCCTCTTTCTGGATTCTGTTCTAAATTTCCTTAATATCATTCTGCAACTTACCTTTTTGACTGAAAATATCCCCAAACACTTCTTTGTTCCAAACTTTCAAATTTCTTTTAATAGTGTTTAGTTTCTTAGCCATTCTATACATTGATCCCCCTTCCACTGTGTAATTCCACCATTCCTCTATTTTTCTTCTAGGTTAGGGTGAGTAGTCCACATTCTTTCAAATCTAAAGGGAAATTTCTTTCTTCTCTAGATCTGATTGATATTTATGGATATTGGATAGTGATCAGATCCAATACGTAGCTTGGCTGAAAGAGTACAGTAATACCTAGCTATCTAGTCATTGGTTAAGAGAGCTCTATCTGGTTTAACCTAAATTAAGACTTTCCCAGTATGTCTATTAGTCCTGGTATAGTCAATTCCCTCCAAGTTAATATCTAACAGAGCTACATCATTGATAAATTCCATAAGGTCAGATCTTCTATTAAGCTGGGAGAGAGTCCCTCCCATTTTTTTCACATTCTTGAGTGGAGTGTTGAAATCTCCCATAATCATCTAGCTAGTTACTTGGAATAGACTATGGAGAGCTTTTAGTCTTTGCATATAGTTCTATCTACCACATCTAGTGTTAGGGGCATAAACATTGATCATATTCCAGCAATAGTTATCCTTAATATAAGTGATTTTACCCAAAAGAATGTTTTTTTCACTATGAATTAAGTTGCACACAACATTTTTATAATTCAAGAATTTCCCTATTCCTCCTGAAGCTCCATTTGAATCACCACATAGACTTTCATAACCTTTAGAAACATGCAATCTTTCCAGTTTCTCTTTAGTCATTTTAGTTTCTTGTATAAGAAGAATATCAGGTTTACTATCTCTAACCATATTCCTAAGAACATCCTATTTGTGGAGGCTATTTGGCCCTCTTATATTCCAAGAAATGAATTTCATCTTAAAGACTTGGGGAACATATTCTAGGGATGATACGTTCTTTTCCATCCGCGATAGTTTTTTTTGCTTCCTTTTCTCTTTTCTTCTTTTGTGATTCCCTTACTTTCTTAATCTTGGGAGTACCGACATCAGCCTTCATTTGTCTTCTAGTTTGAACTCCCCCTAGGATATTTTTTTCTTGTTTTTTGGTTGATTCACATGAATTACTGTTGTTTTGGTTTCCTTTTTTTCCAGAAGATTTGTTGGAATTTTTATGGTTCTTGACCTGTGACCAAGGATCTTCTTGACTGACCACGTCTAACTCCAAGAAAGACTCTGGGTTTTCTTCACCCCACAAATTAGCAATGGGGGTAAGAGAGTCATCTTCAGTATCTTCAAAAGAGGTCCCGTTGGGATCAATTTACCCACTTACTCTGACATTGGGAATGGAAGGCCCAAAAGAGGATGACAGAATGTTTTTTAAACTAATCAAGATGGTTGCAGTATTAGAATCTTCTAATCCCTTCAGCTTAGACTAACACTATTCTTGACAAGAGTTGGTGATAACTTGATGAGGCTCATTCTTTTTATTGAAAGAATTTATGTTATCTATTTGCATCATTGCCTCTGATTCATTGGTAGTTTGATCAAGATTAGTTTGGGTTATAGGAATAACCTCAGACTAATTAATAATCTCATTTTTAGAGTTGTTCTCTTGAGGAACATGATTGGAATTACCTAAGGAACTTACAACAATATTGAATTTCTATTTCCATACCTTTTTAGGTTCCCTTTTATGCTCTTCTTTATCCTTTTTTTTTTAATCGAGCAGTGTTTAGCCTAATGACCAACTTTTTTGCAAGAGATACAAGCAAAAGGAAGTGATTAATATTCAATAGTTTGTATGTACTTACCCAATTTGGAGTTGATAGTAATGACCTTCAGGAGATCCGTCTTATGGTGTATGTTCATACATATTCTGGCATAGATTAATCTAGATTTGGCAGTTGTCATCGGATCAATTGATAATAGTTCCCCAAATGCACTCACTAGACCAACAAAAACATCCTCATGCCAGCATTCCATTGGTACACTGGGTAATCTCACCCAAACCGGGGCTGTCTCAAATATCTCTGCATTTAGATCTAGATTTGTTACCAATTTTTTAAGAGACAACGATGATTTGCCAAACATCCAAGGTCCTCCACATAACACCTTTAATAAATCTTCCATATTTGAGAAAACAAATGAAAAACCCCCTTTTGCATTGCTGCTATGTCTACTTGTCCCTTGAGATTCCATTTTCCATAGGTAAACTCCCTAACAATCTCAATATTAGGTCTTGTCCCCGTAAACTTACCGACCAGAGTAAGAGCCATCAAGGACATAGTATGGTCGAAAAGGGGATCAAGGATTGTTATACCAAAATAGCCCTTGCTGATATCTGAGGTATTGCTGATTTCTGGAAAAGAGGATTTTCCTGATGGTTTGATCCCAAATAGTGACGACCAGCTTCCTTTGTGAGGTCTCCTATTTAGGGCTTGAACATTTGGATCATTCAAGGCACCTTTAAATAAGCATTCTAGCCCACCATCTCAGAAGGGAGGATCCTTGACATCATCCAAATCTTTTGTGGAGCCCTCCTTTGTTGATCATTCCACGTCATGCTGATCGCCTGCAGCAGTAGATGCCTAGATTCCTCCAGCATCATACTTCCCGCCATCGCGAGAATTCAAATTCTTTCTTGCCCACCCTTTCTCTCCAGCTCCCGCTCCCACTCCCACTCCTTCCATTTTGACTTGTGTTAAGATACTGTTAATATAGTCAGATTGGATTAGGTTTGATCAATGACAGTAACATTGATTGAATTGTACCATTTTTCTAAAATAAATAAGATAAGTAGACCTTTTTCTTTCACCTGTGGGAATAGATATATTTTCATTTACAATCAGTCCCTTGGATAAACCAATTTGAACTTCTTCAAAGTGATAGTTTGATGTATATGCTTCTTAATCTGGTTCATTGTTATTATTCTCAGTTGGTTTTCTCATCTTTCATGGTTAAAATCTTGTTGATTGAGGCCTTAGTCAATTAGTCTTTCATTTGAGAAAGTAATGTCCTATTGAGATATCTCTAAATTCATTTTAAGGTTGCATATTCATTCCATAATGCCTTTGAAGCGATAGTTTTCTAGCAAAACTATCTTTGAGGTTGCACAAAGGATTGGATGATATTGACTCTATTACCCGTGAAGAAATTAGGCACTAATTTGCATTCATGTTGGATTTTGGTCATTTAATTCATTATTCATAGTTTTGTGATAATATTTCCATTTGCACTATTCTTTTATTTACATACACACAAACATTCTTAATACATTGGTATTTTCGGTTAGCATTTGTGATTTAGAGCTTTCAGGTCAAGTGTTCTTTCAATTTATTTGCAACAATTTGGAGGAAGGGAGTTTTTAGGATCCATTATTTGCAATAAAAATCTCTAGAACTTGAAGAATAAGTTCAAGGAGTAGGCCTACTAGCCTTGGTTCTACAAAGCTAGAATTGTAGAGGGTGTTAAACCTAATTTGGTTAAATCCTTGTTAGTTGGCCAAATCACTTTGGTTTTCCACTATTAGATTGGCAAGTCCATAGGAAATCCAATTTTTTGATTTGAGAACCAAAAGATTGGCAACTCTACTAGAGAGTAATCAGATGAAAGAACAATTCTGAGAGTTTCTGGTAATTGAGGTTAAAATCTGCTGGGAGAACATAATCCAAAAGATTTTAATCAAGTATTTCCTTCTAAAAAGAAGGTGGTGAGTCTACAATCTTAATTTGGTAATAAGTTTGATACTATATTTTGATTAGTAAATTTTCATGTGGGGTAGGAGATCTTTGCATCCTGACTAGCTTGAATTAGGTTTAACCCTAAAGAAGAGTAGGACTCCAAGTGTGAAGATGCCTTATGTACCTCATATGATATACCCTAATAAGGATAATCAAAAGTACACTTATGAACAATTGCCTAATTTAGGTCTTTCAAGTCATGAGAGTAGTGATGAAAATTGTAATCCTTTCTACCAAGGTAATAGAGGAAGACATGATTCCTAACATAGTCCAAATCAGGAGATGTTTGAAAAGGAGAAAAAAATTAACAAATGGGATGTTGTGTTTCATGAGATGGCTGATATAGGACCAAAAAATGAATAAATGGTCATGGATTTTAAAATGAAACCAAAGGATGTACTAAGGAAAATGGGGATAGAGAGAGACAAAATTAGATCACCAAGAAGGGAAGCAGTTCCTAAATATTATATAAATAAATTTTACAATCCTCCTCATAAGAAGAATAATGGGCATATGTTTAATAATGATCATACCAATCCCTTGTTCCAACCTAACAATAGAGGAAGACTTGAGAAAGACAATAGTGATTGGGAAAGAAGAGATCAGTGGATAAAATGGAACAATGGAGAACAACATACCCTCAATAATAGAATAAACCCTAACTCATTTGACCAGCATGATAAACATAGATGTAAAAATAATGAAAGGGTGTATGATGGATATCATAATAATAGGGATCAGGATTATGGCCCAAGAAATTATAATATCAAGAAATATTTTGGACCAATAAATAAAAATCAGATATTTCATGATGTAAATCATCATAATCAAAGGCATAGAGCTGTGAATCAAAATGTGAAAAATTATAGAGCCCCAATGGTTTCTAACAGATATAGACATTTATATTTTTATGTCATAAGGGGATATCCTAATGACATAAAAAATGAATTAAGGAGTGCAATTCCAAAATATTTAGGTAATGGGTCAGAATCGGCTGAAGTACATTGTGTAAATTTAAATAATGTTATCCAAGAATTTGATGAATTCAATGAGGATGTATACATGAAATTTTTTTTTCAATCCCTCATAGAAGATGCAACAGAATGGTTCATAACTTTACCAGATAGATCCATATCTACTTGGGATGAATTTGTGAACCAATTTGTAGAACAATTTGGTGATCACAATGATACTTATTTTTCTTCACATGATTTGAAAAGTATGAATAAGAATAAAAATGAATTTGTGGCTGAATTCAATACAAGACTCAATAAGGTCCTAAATAGGATTCCAAGAGATGTTCATCATGTTAATGCTTTTTTGATTAATATCTATATGAGTGCCTTTGATAGCAAGAAAAATTATGAAATCATATCTTATAAGCCTTCTACTCTGACACATGCTCTTGAGATTTCTGCAATGATTAAAAATGATAGGAAGGCATTGGGTATAATTTCTAGGATGGAAGGCACCCATTTATTCAATCCAAAAGAGCCTGAGCAACACAAAGAGGAGGATAAAATAGATAAAATTATGAATATAGTGAAAGGCCTCCAAGTGAATAATGGAAGAGATAATTTTAAGTACAACCAGAATAATCAGGTACCATATAAAAGTGATAGATATAAATTGAAAGATATACCTTACAATATAGAATGGAAGGATGGGAAACCAGTGAAAAAATAACTACACAACCTTGATCCATTGAGGAAATACAATGATTTTGTTGAGAATTATCCTTGGTGTGAAGCTTGCACATTGCCACATTCTTATGAACATTGTGTTGTTTCCCAGAAATGGAATGAGGATGAAGAGCACAATAATGATCAACAGCCTATAGTAAATAACTTGTCAATGGATCCTATGTGGGGATATGATGATTACAGCTCTTCAGATGAGTACTATTCCAAGGATGACCTAAATAGAGTATATCAATATGGGAATCATTAGGAAAGTAATCAAATATTACGAGAAAAAAAAAAAGAGGATAAGTGGGCATACACAATAGCTGTAGTGGAAGAAGCAAGGAGAAATTACAAGTTGAGGAATAGGAATTTAAATCTAGAACAAGGTAAACCTGACTGAGGAGTTGATCTAAGAAAACTCAAACACAAATACATTGCTCAGGAGAGACAGGTAGAACCACTAATATAAAAGGAAAAGGTGGCCAGTAATTCTTTTCTCAATAAATGTTCTTTATGTCTAATGCATTATCTCAAACTAAAATATATGTTCCTTTTCTTGGAATAGTTAAAATACCTAAATGCAAAAATGAAGCTTTGAAAATATTGTCTAATGTAGGTAATAATGAAGAGATTAACCAAGAAATAAATGATCCTCCAACTATTTATCTAGGAACTATTTTGAATAAAAATGGAAATCAAGTTGATCCTTTTTACCTTAATTTACTGATAAACAATAGAATGGTAAAGAATTGTACGATAGATTCTGGTGTAGCAGTGAATAGTATGCAAAATGATGTAATGAAAGAGTTAGGAATGATTGTTGATACCAAATTTGGTAAATGTTATGCTATGGATAATAGATTTGTCCCTGTTGTAGGCATAATGAAAACATGTTGAATTTAGGTTTCCCGCATGCCCTAAAAAATCATATAAAATGGATATCACTGTGGTCAAAGTTCCTGATTGTTATGGGATGATTTTATCTAGAAAATGGTCTAGCATGGTAGAGGGATGTATTCAATTAGATATTTATTACTCTTTTATCCCACTGAATGGAAGGGATATAAGAATTGACAGGGATACTAGAAGTCCATACATTCTTGAGGCTGTGGATCCAAATTTGATAACACATTTCTACCATTCTTATATGGACAACATTCAGGTAAGTATTTCCAAGGATGAAATGCATAACAATGAACCTGTCAAATTTTATGCAGAGGTAAATGATAATACTATTTGGAAAATATATTTTGATGGTGCTTGTTGTAGGGATGGTAATGGGGCGGGTGTCATTTTCTTTGCTCCTGATAAGAAAACATTTAAATATTCCTTTATGCTAGATTTTGAATGTACTAACAATGTTACAGAGTATGAAGCTATCCTCCTTGGTTTAAAAATAGCTAGTAAACATGGAATAAAATGTTTAAGTGTCTTTGAAGATTTTGAGTTAATTGTTTCTCAAGTTAAAAGCAAATTTGCGACTAAGTATCCCCTTCTTAAAAGATATAGAAATGAGGTTTGGGATTCTCTACAATGTTTTAATGCTTTCTCTATTAACTAGATACATAGATCATAAAATAGTCTTGCAGATTTTATGGCTAACTTGGCATTAAAGCATAACAATATTCCTTGTGAAGACATTGTTTAAGTTGAGATTAAAACTAGGTCGACTATAGCTGACAACATCAACAATTGGCAAGTCTTTGAAGATGACGGAGATATAATTAATTTTTTATCATGTGAATAGGAGTATGAAGATCAATTGATAGACTTGAATGCTCATGTTGAGACAAAGGATGCAAAAGAAGTATTGTTTGGACAAGAATTTATTCATCTTAGAACAAATAAAGTCCAAAAAGGTCTTGTAGAGATGGAAAGATTATTTGACAGTAGGGACTCAAGATTAGACAAGATGAACACTGATGTCAAAGTGGATGATGTAGAAAAGCTAAATTTGGGAAATGAAGAGACCCCAAGGTAAGTATTTGTGGGAAAAATTTAACCCCTAAGATCAGAGTTGATATCATTAGATTGCTGAGAAAATATAGGCATGTATTTGCCTAGTCTTATGATGACATTAAGGCTTACCGAGAGGATCTCTTTCAACATGAGATACCATTAAAGCCTAATGCCAAACCATTCAAACAAAGGCAGAGACCAATAAACCCTACTTTGCCTCCCAAGATGAAAGATGAATTAATTAAGATGAGGGTTGCCCCTATAATCAAACAAATCAGAGACTCAACATGGGTTTCTAATCTGGTGCCTATCAGAAAAAAGAATGGTGATATTTGACCTTGTGTAGATTTAAGGAATATAAATATATCATCATTAAAAGATAATTATGCACTCCCAAACATGGAAGCATTATTGCAAAAGGTTATAGGGAATGAATTTTTTTCAATGATGGATGGTTTCTAAGGGTATAACCAGGTAAAGGTTAAAGAAGAAGAACAATATAAAACATAATTTACTACACCATGGTGTACCTATGTATATGCTAGAATGCCTTTGGACTCACCAGTGAAGGAGCTACTTTGCAGAGGGAAATGGATGTTTCTTTTTAATATTTTATTGATGTGATTATGATGGTAGATAAGGATGACTTGACTGCCTATTCAAAAAAAGTAGAAGATCATTGCAAATAGTTGGAAAAAAAAATTCAGAGATCTCTTGAATATGGGATGTCATTGAATCCAAAGAAATGTCATTTTGCTGTCACTGAAGGGAAATTATTAGGACATATTGTATCCAAAGATGGGGTAAGAATAGATCCTGAGAGAATTGCAGCAATTGATAAAATTGAGATCCCAAAGAATGTTAAAAAGATTCAGTCCTTTTTTGGACAGATAAAATTTGTGAGGAGGTTTGTTCCTAATTTCTCTGAAATAATTAAACCAATTGCAGTAATATTGAAAAGGGTGCAGATTTAAAATGGACAAACAAAGCCTTGGAAGCATTTGTAAATATCAAAAAGGAAATCAAGGAAGCCCCTATCCTTAAATCTCCAAATTATGATAAACCTTTTCAATTATTTTCCTTTGCCTCATATCACACCATTGTTGTTGTCTTGTTACAAAAGAATAATGAGGGATATGAACAACCAGTAGCATTTTTCAGTAAAACTCTTCAAGCTTTTGAATTGAATTATGAAATTAATGAAAAGAAAGCTTATACACTTCTGAAAGTAGTGAAATATTTTAGGCCTTATTTGGTAGGAGCAAAAATAGTAACTTATGTTCCTAATGCTGAAATAAAGGATATAATCAGACAATCAGAGGTTACTGGGAGAAGATACAGATGGGTAAATCAAATTCAAGAATTTGATATAGAAATTCAGATCACTAAAATTATCAGAGGACAAGGATTAGTAAGACTAATGGAATAATCTAATATGGATGCACTACAAGTCAATCAAATCAACTTAAGTGAGATTCATACTAGTATTGAAAGATGCCCTTGCTAAAATAACATAGTGTATTTCTTGAAACATATGAAATGTCCAGACAATATAACTGATAACTAGAAAAGGACAATGAAATTGCAGGCATCTAAGTATGTCTTAATCCAAGGTGATTTATACTGGAAAAACATTGATGGTATACTCCTCTTTTGCCTCAATAAGTATCAATCAAAGGAGGTGCTCAAGGATCTCCATTATGGACAATGTGGAGGACACTTTTTAGTGAAAATCACTTCCCATAAGATATTAAATGCGTGATATTATTGGCCTTGTCTCTTTAAAGATTTCCATGCATATGTTCAGAAATGTGAAGCATGTCAAAAGTTCTTAGGAAAACTAAGATACAATGGTGTATTACCCCTAAATCCTATGTCTACTGAGGAACCATTTCAAATGTGGGGAATAGACTTCATAGGAGAGATCACTGACACCTCTAGTGGTTGTCATAAATGGATATTTGTGGATACTCATTATTATACTAAGTGGGTAGAAGATATACCTACTAGAAAAGATACCAGTAAAGTGGTGATTAAGTTCTTGACTGAAAATATACTGACAAGATTTGGTGTTCCTCATTAAATTGTTTGTGATAATGCTATGTGTTTCAGATCTGTAGAACTCACCGAATTTTATGAGAAGTATGGGATAAAGATTTCTTAGTCATCCCCTTATCATCCTCAGGGAAATGACCAAGCAGAATCTATCAATAAGAGCATAATAAAGATCATCAAAAGAATGTTGAGTATTAACAAGAGAGCATGGGATTCAAAATTACCCCTGGCACTTTGGGTAGGCAGAATTACAATTAATAAATCTACTAGATACGCATCATATGAACTTTTTTATGGAAATAAATCTCATTTACTACTGAATAATTTGTTTCTAGTATACAAGTTCATAAATGAAGAGCAGTGGGAGGAAGCAGATTTCATGGAAGACAAATTTTTTCAGCTTGTAGAATTGTATGAAATGAGGAATAAGGTTCAAGAAAGAAGTTAGGAATTACAACAAAAAGTGAAGGTTTTTTTTTACAATAAGACCATAGAAAGGAAATTCCAGGAAGGAGATTTAGTCTTGAGTTAGAATGTAAAAGATCAGGACAAAGGAAAACATGGAAAATTTGATGCTTTGTGGCTAGGCCCTTTCGTTATCATCGGTAAGGGAGGTGAAAATACTTATCTTTTATAGGATTTTGAAGCTTATCCTCATGAAATTACTATACATGGTCAGTATCTTAAACCTTTCTTTTCCTAAGATATTGCAAAGGTGAGTTTTTCTTCCGTATTTGCATAATATATATTGTAGTTTATTGTTCTGCTAATGGTGTCCTTTTCGAGAGATAGCTAGGATTCTTGTTGTTTTTAGGTATGAACACACATCCCCAGAAAGAGCCACTGCTGTTATCCAAATTTGTAGATCAAATTTGCACTAATAATGGTTAAGGGAAGTATTTTATGCAATTATTATCTTGGTTTATGCTTGTCTTTCCTCCTTCCATTCATAGTTTATTATTGCAATTGTTCTATACTTTGCATTTATCCTATTTAATTTCATGCATTTTTCTGTTAGATTGGCTATGTTTATATTTTCCAGAACTTACATATATTTGAATTCATAAATATATCCGTTCGCCCTTTTTTCATGGTCTATTATTTATTTTAATATCTTTTATGGACTTAGCAGGCATATTCTTAGAATCAGATCCTATGGCTATTGCGTTATCTCCAAATCAACATGGAATATTCATTATCATTCAGCAACTTAGTGAAATATTTTAGTTGCATAATCTCATAAAGAAAGGGAATATTCTTAAACTTCTTTGAGACTCAGTGATATTCGTTGATCTTAATCTGAGCTTGTTTAAATCTGATGGTAGTCACTAGGTCTCATGAATTAACCATGATCAGGAAAAGTGTTCAGAGACTTTGAGACTAGTGTAAATTCATAACTATAGACATAACTCCACTTTGAGCTGAGTAAGGTTAAAATCCTTTTGGTCAAGTAGTCTCATGAACTAATTAGGGTTAAAAGAAAGTTTCTGAGATCATGCGACTGCTCAGTTGTGACATCTCCAAATTAGATCAGAGGTTAAGACATGAGGTTAAATTCTATCAGTAATGCAAGTGTGCACTGACAAATCAAAGACAAAATGACACATGGGAGTGAGCAGGCCTAGGCATTATGTGCATGATCACTAAGTCTCCAAAGGATTCGATGAAAAC
This sequence comes from Thuja plicata, assembly GCA_018584345.1. Taxonomy (NCBI): domain Eukaryota; kingdom Viridiplantae; phylum Streptophyta; class Pinopsida; order Cupressales; family Cupressaceae; genus Thuja; species Thuja plicata. The sequence continues at coordinate 2,914,092 of MU227846.1, forward strand.
AACAAATTTTACGAGACTTGGAGATAGCCATTGATGCAAAGGAAGATATTGTGGTTGTTGCCAAGTCTCATGAAGAAACCACCGTTAATAAAAAATCTAGAGATCGCGAGACCACTCAGTCACCAAGTCTTTGAAACAAACCCAGAGTCAAGGAGATGATCTCGTGACTTGGAGACTGAAGAAATTTGTAAACCCAATGTCAAAGTGTGGTTAAAGATAAAGTCAAAGGCCAGAGTTAGAGTGGTAAAATGAGATCAGTTTCACGAAGATCTATGGTGTGGTTCATGTATGATCTATGATCAATGTTCACTTGCAATGAAAAGATGCACAATTTTTATCAGTCACAAAGAGTGCGACTAAATGCCATGTGTCTCTGATAGAGAAAAGGAAAAAATGAATAAATGACATCACTAATTAGGATTTCATTTGTCGTTACATGTATTATTATTATTATTTTATTTTTTTCTTTTCGACCGAGGGTTTTATTATCGTTTGATACGTCAACATTTTTCTACATGCAGGGTTTCATAGGTGGTTAACATGAAATAACATGACATGGATGAAACATGAAGATCTGTAGACCGTGGAAGTTAAAGAGAGATCATAGATATTCAAAAAGTTATAAATGAACTATTTAATCATCATTATCTCTTATTCGACAACTATTCTTTTAAGAATGATTAAACATTCTTTTATTGTAATTGTGGTTATTCAGTTGTTGATCCCAGGGATTAGGTTTAGTAGATGAACCGTCATGTTGATCTGAAGCTTTTTTTCATCCTTTTAACTTGATATAAATAAGGATACCAGGATTAATGCACGAGGCATCTCAAGAAGATACTGTTAATATAGTCAGATTGGATTAGTTTTGATCAATGACTGCAACATGGATTGAATTGTACCATTTTTCTAAAATAAATAAGATTACTAGCTCTTTTTCTTTCACTTGTGGGAATAGATATCTTTTTATTTACAATCATCCCCTCAGATAAACCATTTTTAACTTCTTCAAAGTGATAGTGTTATGTATATGCTTCTTAATCTGCTTCATTATTATTATTCTCAATTGGTTTTCTCATCTTGCATGGTGAAAATCTTGTTGATTGAGGCCTTAGCAAATTAGTCTATCACTTGAGAAATTAATTTCCTATTGAGATATCTCTGAATTCATTTTAAGGTTGCATATTCATTCCAGAATGCCTTTGAAGTGATAGTTTTCTAGAAAAAACTATCTCTAAATTTGCACAAAGGATTGGATGATATTGACTCTATTACCTATGAATAAATTAGCCATTGATCTACATTCATGTTGGATTTTGGTCATTTAATTCATTATTCTTAGTTTTTTTAATAATCTTTCTATCTGCACTATTCTTTTATTTACATACACACAAACATTCTTAATACATTGGTATTTTAAGTTAGCATTTGTTATTTACAACTTTCAGTTCATGTGTTCTTTCAATTTCTTTGCCACAATTTTGAGGAACCATTATCGACTATTTAAAGCCTTGGAACTTGAAGAATAAGTTCAAGGAGTAGGCCTACTAGCCTTGGTTCTGCAGAGACAAAATTACAGAGGGTTTTAAACCTAATCTAGTTAAAACCTTGTTAGTTAGCCAAATCACTTTGGTTTCCCACTATTGGATTGGCAAGTCCATATGAAATTGAATTGGTTTATTTGAGCACCAATAGAGGTGAAGCACCATGACTTCTTGCAAAATCAACCATGCCAATACTACTCCAACACAAGCATGCTTAACCATGAAGTTTCCATGAACTTTTTCAAGAAATTTAAACACATGTATGGGATAGGATTCCCACTCACAAATATAGATTCTAAAATCAATTACATATAGATCAACTTCTTGAGCTAAAACCTCAACAAAAATATAAGAGACTAATGAAAAATTTAAAATCTCAAACACTCCTTTTAAAAACCAATTCTTAGGCACCCATCGAGTTAAGAGGATACATTATTTATTATATAAAATAAATTATTAAAAACCTATTATATAAATAAAAATGGATACTTAAGAAAGATAACTTAAGCAAGCTAATTTACATCATAAATATGTCATTTTAATATTCTTATTCTATATAATCTTCTAGAGATTAGAGATGAAAAATCATATTGATACACTAATCAAATTTTTAATGTTGGCAGTGGGCCACCATCACTCGTGGGATTCGCGACATGGTTCAATAGCCTTGTGTGTCTTCTATAAGTCTAGTGGTTGTATCGGGAATTGACAGGTTGATCTTTTGGTGCAACAAAATCCCTAGCTTCTAGCAAGTGGTATCAGAGCTTGGTCACATGTTTGAATCACATAGGACATAGTGAGTGACGCTAGGAGGGGGTTTGTTGGCAGTGGGATTTGCGACATAGTTTAACGGCCTCGTGTGTCTTCTATAAGTCTTGTGGTTGTCTTGGGCATTGAAAGGTCAATCTTTTAGTGCAATGACAGTGCTAGATCCTAACAATTATTAGGAATAACAGTCCACAAGACAACTGAGCCGGGGGGTGAATCAGTTGTGATATAGATTATTAAACTTTAAACTTTATAAACCAAAAATTCAATGCAAATGATAACACAGTAAATTCCAACACAATAACACAATACTTTTTGTCGAGGAAACCCTATTAAAGGCAAAACCTTGATGGGAATTAGCACCCACAAATAATTTACTAAGAGTATAGTATCCCTGTTAAAATATTTAGCCCTGTTAGGAGATACTTACAACATTATAGTACACAGTCCCTTTTAGGAGACAAACCCTGTTAGGAGTCAAAAAAAGTAGTAGGCTCACTACCTAGGCACACTACCCAAAGAAGGTTAAATCCATCCTATTTGATTCACAATCTGAACAAGAGTATATAGGAATATACAATCCAGTGAACTATCTTATGGAAATTGTCTTTTCTTGGCTAGTTCCAATGAAGTATTCTGATGAAGGGTGCTCCCCTTAATACCACAAACACATAACAGAAACAGAGAAGCAACAACAAATTGCAAGAATAGAAAATGGGCTTCTTATTATCTCCACAAATGTGGAATTACAAACTTTCAGAATTACAATATGCAAAGCCACATGGGCATTTCACTTACAATATTCTGTAGGACAAAGCCTCGAATTATTACCCAGATCTACCCAGAACTGTCCCGAACTGCCTAAAACAACACTACAGGCCTTCTTTATATAGGCAATTTTCACCGCCTAAGAAGGTTCAAGAAATTTATCCCTTGGGGCCAACCAAACTTAGAATTATTTTATTTTTCAATTTAGTACATCAAAGTCGGCTCAAAATAACTTTTGAAACCCGAAAATTTTGAAGGAAAATTATTTTCTGCTATTTCAGGTGACCCAACTTCC